>NBZC01000035.1:0-120715 GCA_002245345.1 Scheffersomyces stambukii
GCCCCCGCCATTGTCCTCGCCCCCACCCCTACTTTGAAGGTGGTGCTCTTGGGGGACCTGGGCGTGGGCAAAACCTGTCTTAGGTCCCAATTTGTCCATCACATCTTCACCAACGCCTACAAGGCCACCATTGGCGGCGACTACCTCACAACCACGGTGACCCTCGACGGTCCCGACATCGTCGACCCTCGCGAGCACGATTCACCCGCCGTGCTATCGCCTCTCGAGGGGGCCAGTTTGCTTGCCCAGGGGGGGGCACCTGTGGCCGGCGGTGGGCCCGAGGGCGAGCGGCACGCCCCTCCAACCAAGGTCAATTTGCAGATATGGGACACTGCGGGCCAGGAGCGGTTCAACTCCATCAGCCAGGCCTTCTACAGGGGCACCGACGTGTGCGTGTTGGTGTACGACGTCACCAACTACGAGTCGGTGTTGAGCATCCGCGACTGGTTTGCCCGGTTCAAGGAGCACTGCCACGTCGAGTTTCCCGGGGTGGTGATTGTGGGCAACAAGACCGACAGGACCGGCGATCGCTGCGTCGACATGGAGGAGATCCAGCACATCGTCACCTCCAACACCACCACCGCCAATGTCGGGGACTACGTCGACAACTGGGACTCCCAGGTGATGGAGGTGACCGCCAAACGGTTGGATCTTGTTGAGGAGGTGTTTCGGGAGGCGGCCCGCATCGGCATTGCCAACTTGTATGGCGATGACGGCTCCCGCCGCGACTTGCAGGATTTCGACAACATCGACCTACGAGACACCAACCCCCCGGTGGAGACGGGGTCTCGGTGTGCATGTTGACGGTTGTGGGGGTGTGTAGATAGAGCTGTAGAGATGGACGCTGTCTGTTCCGTGTCTGCAGACAGTTGTTCCGAATAAAAGACTGCATGAGACGTATTGTTTCATCGACGATGCATTTCGTGACTGCATTGTAGAATTGTCTGTCTGATTGCTGTTTAGGGTGAAAAATGTCTGATCCAATGGCCTTTCCCCAGCCATCACCACTAACCACTCCAGCCAACGGCCACTCATAGACCCTGTCAGGTTTGTAGTCGTTTATGGCATTGTCCAATGGCAGACTGGGGTAAAAGAGGCATCTTCTACTAAAACAAACAACTTTACTGACTATGTACATCCACTACCTATCTAATTACATGTCTATTCCTGTTTGTGGGACTCTTCTTGCACCTCCTCCACGGGGAAAAGCTCTTCCACAACAACCTCTTCCGTCACCACGGGCTCGCTGGCCCCAACGCTGACTGCCTCAACAACTTCTCCGACAACGGCACCAGTGTCAGCACCGGCATCAGCCCCCGTCTGAGGGCCAGCATCGTCATCTTCCTCGTACAACTCGTCCTTGTAATGCTCGGGGTATCTCTTGAAGCACGACCGCATGTTCTCAAACTTCTTGATGCAGTCGATGCCCTTGGGCTCGGTTTCAGAAAACACAAAGCACGAAAAGGCCTCCTTGAACTCTTCTCCACACGGTCCGTGGGCCATCCCTCCCAAACAGGGACAGTCCCAGTTGATCTCGCCCGTCTCTGGGTTGAATGCAGCCTGTCCTTCTTCGTGGTCCCCGGTTTCCTGGGACTGGCCCTCCGTCTCTGGGGTGTTGCCATCGGGCTTTGGTGGCGCCTGGCTAGGCGTGGTCTCCTTAGATGCAGTGGTGCTGGTACCTGCGGTGCTGGCCTCCGCCTTGTCAGCTTCGCTGACACCGTCGTTGCTGATGGCGCCCGAGAAGAACCCAAATGCAAAAATGGCAGGCACCACGGTACCTACAACCATGGTGGGAGAAACGGCCCTTGCACCCAGGGTGTGCGAGTAGAGCCTGCGTGGGGCCCGTGCGGCTCCCGCCCGCAAAACCCCCGATCTGGCGATGTGTCTGAACATGTTCACGGTATAGGGTTCACGGTGTACCAATAACAAGAAGATGTGGAATAGAGGAACAAATGGTGAAAAATTCCGACTGGGGTTGCTGACAAAGCCGCGATGGTGATGGAGGTGAGGAACCACCAGACAAGTGCACGACATTGGCCACCAGTGCGGTGCGACATCGCTGGGGATGCGAACAAACTGTCGTGTCTGGGTCTGGTGGGCGACAATGGCAGACAGCAGTCACACAGTAGTCGGACTGTGAGTCAGCAGTCAGACAGTAGTCAAACAGCAGTCAGAATGCCAACGTGTGTCGCCGGGCCTAGACTGCGCTGGCGACATTTATCAGGTATTGATGCAGACAGTGGGGCATTTATGGGGTTGACCAACGCAGACATTTGTGTATTGTGCACCTACGTTCAAGGGCGATCATAAGCATGTTATATACAAGAGTCCCGGCGTAACATCGTAGCCATACCGGGGACAAACATAGGCCGGCCATACGGCCAATACGCAAGGCCAAGAGGTGGACGGTGCTCATCGATCGTCTGATCCCGTCTCCCTTCTTCTCAGTCGCAAATCCTGGCCCAAGTCGACAATCTCCACCTCCTGCTCGTCAGGGACGACGCTGTTGGTCAAGTAGGCTGCCGTGGCAAACACAACCACGCTGACCCCGATGGTGATGGCGCCGGCCTTGCGGAATAGCGACAACACCTTCTCAGACTCCTGCGACCCCTCTTTGGTCCATTTCTTCACCACGCCATGGGTGCTTTTCAACCCCTGCTTCACCGTGTTCTGTACCGAGTACCGGCGAACACCCTGGCGCCACACTTCGCCGGTGACTGCTCTGGTAGGCTGGGGGATAGCTCGCAACGCCAACATCGGGAAAGAACTGGTGATTTGCGCCGAACAAATGAGAATGCGCGTTCAATTACTGCAAAATGGGTGCAAACGACACAATTGTGAACTGCAAAGTCACCTCATATTTGACATAACTGGCAATCGCTCAATTGCTACATAATGTTACATGTACGACTCTGGGTATGCTGTAATTCCCCGTTGTTGCTTCTAGAGCCACAAATCCTCGAGGCTAGTAGGTTCGTAATCCGCCGTCTCGTCGTCGCCGCGAGTGACAAAGAGCACGTCCTTGTCGATGTAGCACCATAATCGCACACAACCCTTGGACAACGTATACAACGGGTATCCCAACACTCTATGGAACTTTTTCGTGGTCGAGAACGTCATTGATAGGCGCGCACAGTGGTCTTCAACCACATCTCTAAATGACGTCATCAATTGGAACGAAGGTGTTCCTTCAATAGACGGTCCCTGTTTGATATCATTCGTGGTGTCTACCACAACTATTGGGACTTGAGGAAGAAAGCCGAGCGGAAGCACCGAAAAGTCGCTATTGAACATGTCTTCCATTTTGGTCAAGTACCACGATATTGTGCCCAGCACTTCTGGGCTTGCGCAACTGGCAACACACGTCAATAACCCATCGACAATTTTGGCAAAAAGTTTGCTTCGCAGTCTTCGTGAAAGCTTGCTATCTGCCACATCAAACACAAACTTTCGAAGGTAGTGGAACTCGAGGATCCTGACGTAATTGCTCTCGGCCATGAACTGGTAAAGCTTGCCAGCAAATAGAGGGAACGTATCACGTTTGATTCCACTGTTTAGATACTTCCAAAATGAGTTGGCAAACAACGCTTGATTTCTATGCTTATAGGATGGAGCGTACTTGCTGGCAAAGTCATTGATCCACCTGCACGTTAGCTCAAGCCCGCCAAAGGCATGATTGTCATGGCAATACCAAATGGACTCTATTTTATCATAGTCGATTGCCTCTTGGTACTTTTCGACAATAGTATCTAGTAGTTTTTTGAATAGGTCAGTTTCACTTGAAGAATATCTTTCAATGTAATTGGATAGTCTATTAAAAAAATAATCATCAGCTTCAAATACAGTGAATTTCTTGATTTCCCCATCCAAGAAAGGAAGGATCACCTCTTGTAGCATTCTGCGATGCATAAAATCACCGTTGATATATATATGTAGTCGCAAGGATTCATCATAATGGTCTCCAAAAGCACTATTGGCGAGTGTTTGCTTGAGGAGTGGTTTCCAGTGCTTGTAAACCATGCTGTCAAACTTGGATAAATGCGATCCCGTCTCCAATTGAGAGAACATAAGACACCATTTTTCCAACGTCCTGAAGGTAGCTTCCAGGGGTACCTGGTTCGTAAAGGCACGTTCCATATATGAATCAATTACGGAAACAAAGGAGTCCTGCTTTTGCATATTATTCAACAATGTTTCGTCTACCAATTTCTCGAGAATCTTGGTGATGGCTTGCTCTGGTTCTTTTGTATCTTCCAATTCTTCTAATTCCATTGCATCTACTTCTTCTGATACTCCTTCTCGTATTTCCTTTGGGTTTTCCGCCAGTTGCACTGACTCGTATCTTGGTGCGGTGTTCTTCCATTCACCAAGAAGTTTGAGGTTGTAAGACAACTGGTTTTCTCGTTCAGCCAATTCTTTATTTCGAGCTTCCAAGTTCTGGATCAGATATCTATTATGATTTTCCTTGGTATTTAGATCAACAAGTCCGTCATATAAATATTTCAACTCGCTATATTTCGCATTGGCTTCGTCAACGGCTCCTTGGCCTGAAGGTCCATCAAGTTTAACCAATATGCTTTTATGATTGTCTCCGACATGGAAATTTTTTGACTCCAACCGGGAGATGACTAGCTCTATCTTTGATTTAATATCTACACTCAGTACCACTCTTGTCTTTGTAGATTCGTGCTTTATTTCATCGATTGCACCTACTCCTGCTTTTTTCGGCCTGATCTGGGTCTCTATTGGCGCAATGATTCCCTCTTGGTTGGCCCCAAGTCCTTTTCCCTGCTGATAGCCCATTTTCATCAACAATTTGGCACCGATTCCGTACTTTTGCAAGTTCTGAGGAACATTGTCGTTGTTTACGTCCGTGGTACTGTGGTTGCTAATGCGATTGTTGCTATTGACACCGTCATCGTCGCTGTCGATAATATCGCTATTGATATCGTTGTCGATGTCTTCGTCTTGATGTTGGTCTTGTTGGTCTGAATCGTCAGAGTCTGTATCCAACCATTCGTCGCGCAACGCCGACATCATCGTCGCACTGGAGCCATCGATATGACCTTCGTTCTCCTTCGTGAACGACAACCCTGCATACCTGCGCGACATCTACTAATGTTCTACCGTGATTGTGGAGATGGCAAAATTATGCGCACTTTTAGTTTGTTTGTGGTTACTGTTTTGATGTTGCAAATACAGTGTATCAAATTGGTGGTTCAACAGTAGTGGTTAGATATTGATGTTAAGATGTTTGGTGACGGAGTATTTGATGATTTCGATTGCTCGGTGGATTACTTGATGGTTTCGTAAAAGGTAAGGCCGTCGATGTAGAGTTCAGCTATCTTGTGAATGCTTCTCTGTGTTGCAACATATGGAGCTTGATACTTGCAGTCAACATGGCATGTTCGTAAATGGATCGGATGGTCTGAGTGCTGTTTATGCTTTTCTTAGTTTGCTTTAGTCATACTGATGTGATGTGCGATACCAATTGTTCAACTTCGTGCGTGTTGCATCCTTCTTGTTGCATCCTTTTTGATGCACATCTTGTTCCACCCTCTAGTTCCACCCTCTCGTTTCGCCCTCTCGTTTCGCCCTTCGTACTTGGATCTGTCTATCTTCTTGATGATCCATGCAATCATTGTTTAACTCATGGTACGAGTCGTTCGTGCTATGATCCATCTCTATATTTTACAATTTGGTGTATTTGTACTTCCTCTCTACGTAGTTTCATCTACAATGTTTCATAGTTGAGCACAACGGGGGTCCATCCACCGTCTTAATACTTCCGTTGTTGAATCTATTGTCGATGCAGCATTCTAAACTACACAACAGTAGATGCCATATATCCCAACATCCATACTTATATCATATAAGTTGTAATCCTTCTATATTCGGTTTCCTATTAGTCACCAATGCTGGTCTCATATATAATCTCCAATGCTCTCCAGTCCTTTCCGTTTTCCTATGCATCACCACCTATACCCTGATCTTGCGAATCAAGTCCAATAATTGCTTCTCCTCTCCTTCATTGAAATCCTGGGCCTCGTTTCCTTTCTGGATGTGCTCCAATCCTTCTGTGACAACCTCCACAACCACTGGCTGGCCGTGTTCTCCTGGCAAGCGAAACTGTTTGGGAATAAAATCGCCATACTTGGCCGTCCACTGCCTTCGCCGCTCTGTCTCCTCCAATTGGAGTCGATACAACTCATCATTGAGCAAATCTGTCAACTTCTTCATGAATTTGCGAGGGTAAGTGTACTGCTGATGGTGCAATTCCGACAAATACTTGGACTTGTACACTGAATAAAACTGGCTATAGTGGAACACCAACTGGTCCAAAGCCTCGCCGTATGACTGGCTTGGGCTTTGGTGGGTCAACGGCATCGAGCTCTCCTGCAATTTGGGAACACACTCGTGGAAAAGCACCAAGTATTTGGCCAAAAAGTTTGTCTTGAATATGCGGTATGAGTCAAGCTCTCGGCGCATTGCCGTCTCCAACGAAGCCATGCTTTGCTTGGGACCAGCCAAGAGCTTGTGGCACCTGGCCTCGGTATTGACAATGATATCGCACACGGCGGTCAATTCCTTGAGCACGTTGGGCAACTCGTGGGCGTCGCTCTCGAGCACCTGCAAGTTGACGTCATGCGACCCCCCATTGGTGACCAACTCCATGCCCTTGACGCACTGGTCATAGTGGTTGGTGAGCATCTCGAGTATTGACACCAATTCGTTCTCCAAGGCCCCGTTTTCCTTGAGCACGGTGGCGACGGGACTGGTGGGGGCCCGGAGCTCCACCTGGAGGGGCATCAAGTTGTCAAACTCCTTGCCAATCTTGCTGTACTGCTTCCTGATCTGACTGAACGGAGACGACACCAACTGGTGGTAGTTGTCGGCGAGAAGCGTCCGCACCTTGTTGCAGTTGGAGATGTAAATGTCAATGTTGTTGCGCAACACCCAGATGGAATCCACAGAGATAAAGTCCACAAGATGCTTGGGTGCTCCCTCGTTGTGGGCCTCGAGCACAAACGCAGGCACCTCGGTGGCTCTCAATTGGGCAATCACGGAGTCCAATTGGCGGACCCCGGGGCGGATCACGGAGTCGATTTCGGCAAAAACCGGGTCAACATCGGTGGCTTTCCGGCGGGCAATGGCGGCCACCACCTTGGCAAGCAACCCGTACTGGCGGTGGAAGGCGTGATGGAGGGCGGCCACCGTGTCCACCACCTCAGGAACGGTGACCGTCAACTCGGTGGCGGTGGTGTGCAACAGGTGCTGGGCCTGGGTGCATAGTTTTTGAGCAGTATCGAGGGTTGTCTGGGCCTGCTGGGTCCACTGGATCACGTGAGCTTTGGAGATCAAGGTGTCATCGCTCATAGGCTGGAGGGTGGCTGCTGGTGGTCCCGGTGGTGGGGTTGAAGACAGCAACTGTTTGTGTATGGATGTTTTGCTGAAGATGGCAATTGTGGAGGCAGGATGTGTGCCTACCAGAAAAACCCGTGTGCAATCGGTTGGCGGTGATGCTGGTAGCACAAGACGACAGAACAGTACCGCAACGTGAACACCACAGCGTGGACTGGGCAACCCCAGCACTCCTGCCGTGCTCCCCCATAAACGGGAGATATGTGTGGCGCGCGCACGACCTGTGCCTGCATATAGACGGGCGAAAAAATCACCACTTTGGCGCGCACTTTTCCACCGTGATCCAACACCGTCGGTGCTGCTGGTCCTGTGCTGTTACAACCCCAGGGTCGTGGAATTACTGTCTGTTTAGTCGTGTGAGTGCTCGCCGGTACCGCTGTCTGATCTGCCGTCCAATTTTGTCGAATTTCCGCCGGTCTCGACCCCTTTGGCCCCGTTTCCCCAGTTTTGCTCGCTTTTCACAACATGAGCCACCCGGCGTCTCTCAAGGCATTGCACCGGGCAACCACCCGCAAGGAGCCTATCACCTTTCTCACCATCGACGGCGACACCAGGTCGTCCACAGAATCCATCAAGGACGCCACCCATGTCCAGTTTGGCTCCGACGACCCCGTGGAATTGACGGTGTTGACCAACTTTTACAACGAGGACACCCCCCAGGACTTGCGGGCGGTCGTGTTCTGCTGGCTCCACGACAAGTCGTCCATTGTCGACTATAAGAACGAGTGCTCGGAGTTGGGCATTGCCGACTTCAAGTTTTTGGCCAAGACGGAATTGACCACTTGGTTGAACGGAAATTCCGACTCTTGCACATTTGTCCGCGATGAGGAAGCCCCCGCGGCAGCAACGGGGGCGGCCGACACCAAAACTGACAAGGGGGCGGTGAAAAGAAGGTTTCTGGACCCCCAGTTGGACAGAATAGGCGTGTTTGAGCGCGAGTCCATCGACCACAATGCCGCTTTGCGCGGATCCAAAAACATTGACTTTGCCTACTTGATATCGGACGCCAAGCGGTTCATTGCCCAATTGAAACGGTCAAAGCCATCACATTCCAGTTCTAAAACGTCAGGGCCTCGCAAGCAGCCCATCATCATTGTGTCCCCTGCGACTACGGCGTTATTGTCGCTATCCAACATCAAACAATTCCTCGAGGACGGGCGGTTTGCTGAGCCTGTGCCCACAAATAGACCGGCAGGAGGGTTGGTGACGGTAAGACACCCGTCCGATAGGTTGGTGTCGAGTGCCCATCAGATTATGGTAGTGGATAACGTCGATATGTTCAACAAACCAGAGTATTGGGACCGAGTGGTGGCGATTTTCACCACTGGACAAGCATGGCAGTTTGCCAAGTACAAGTACTCGCGCCCGGAGATGCTTTTTCAAAAGTATACTGGATTCTACGTGGGGTATTCCGGAGACCCAGCTCCTCACCAAATTAAGGAGTGGAACGTCAATGAGATACGAGTGGATCGCGGGGAGAAGCGTTTCAGAGATAAAATGATTGTGCGGGACTTGTGGTCGGAAATCGACAAGATTCTCATCAACAAGGGGTACGGCAAAAAGTAATGGTGTAATGTATGTATAGTATTTACAGGATGATAGAATGTAACAGGATGCCAAAAGATGGTACAATGTCAAGAGTTGCAAGGGTGTGTTCCAATAATAGATTGTTGCCTATAGGGGCAGAAAATCGCAGGGTCGATATGATATGGATGAAAGAATTGGATTTGCAATTTCGATATGTTTCAAGCGAATCAGATATGAGTGATGCGACAGCTGTGCTGGTGGGATGTACCAATTATAAGAATCTGATGGAACAAAGTGCAATTGGTTTCCTTTACAGAAGCTGTGGACATCTTCTTTATCGAAAATGAATCTATTCCTGATCACACGGATCTAACCCAATCAAAGACACATCTCAAATCCATTCACTATTTTTGCTTGCAAAACCCTCCCCTGCAGTCACAATTACTGGTACAGCCTTTCCAAGTCAATAAACATAGCCGAGATTTGCTCCGCGCCCATCTTCACCGTGGAACCATCGCGTGACCGCACCAGGTACGCAGACTGGGCAATGTCCTGGTCGCCCATCACGATAATATACGAGTAACCTTTCTGAATAGCGTCCTTAATTCGAAGTCCAAGTGTCTGCTTACGCTTATCGACATCCACATAGAACTTGTAGGCAGTCATAGGAGCAATGGGGGAATTGCCATCTTGCATCTCCCCACTAATCTGCCTCTGCAACTCGTCGGCGAATTCATGGTGGCTGTCGTTTACGGGTATGATCATCGCCTGGCGCGGATTAATCCAGAACGGCCATTTGCCCTGGTAGTGGTCGATCAAGATGGCAATGAACCGCTCCAACGATCCAAACACTGCTCGGTGTACAAGAATGGGCTGATTGTCACGGTTGCCTGCCTCGTCCACGTATTTGAGATCGAACCGCTTGGGAAGATTGAAATCCAACTGGATTGTGCCCACCTGGTGTTTCTTACCAAAGGCATCAGTGAGCAACACGTCAATCTTGGGTCCGTAGAACGCCCCGTCGCCCTCACAGATGTGCCAGTTGCCTTCGCCGGTGGTAGCATCCAACACCACCCTTAATTGTGCCTCAGCGTGGTCCCATGTGGCCACATCACCTATGTACCTTTCAGGTCGGGTTGACAAGTGGAATTCGACCCCAGTAAGTCCAAACACAGCGTAGGTGTCACGAATAAGGGCAATGGTGTTCTTGATTTCGCTGTCGATGTGGTTCAAGGCGCAAAAAATGTGGCCGTCGTCCTGGTGGAACCGTCGCACCCTCGTCAACCCTGAGAGCGCCCCCGAGGCCTCATTGCGGTGCAACGACGAGAAATCCGAGTACCGCACGGGGAGCTCGTTGTAGGAGCGGTCGAACTTGCTAAAAATCAAACAATGGCCGGGGCAGTTCATGGGCTTGAGCCCGTAATCGTGCACGCCATCCTCTTCGTGGTCCTTGGAGGCATCGTTGCCCACCACCTTGAACATGTCGTCCTTGTAGTTGGCCCAGTGGCCCGAGGTCTCCCACAAGTGGGTTTTGTACATCAAGGGCGTGATCACTTCCTGAAATCCGTACTTATTCTGCTGGATCTTCATAAACTGCACCAACTTGTTGAAGATACGAGTGCCGTGGGGAAGAAAGAAAATCGACCCCGGAGAGGTGGCATCGGTAGTGTAGAGAAGCTGCTTGTGGGCAATGGACTGGTTTGCTTGGGTTGCCGACTCTGGGGCTTTGGAATGAGGGGTTTTGGGGGTTTTGGAGGGTTTGCTGGATTTGGAAGACGAGGGTTTTGTGGGGGAACTCGTGCTGTTTTGACGGGTTTGACGCCAAGATTTCGAGGCATATAACCATCTTGTCGACGGCACGGCGCCGCGCCGGAGAGTCCTAGCAATAGCGGTCTCGTTCATTGGCTGGAAGGACGGGATGTGGAGAAGAAGGAAAGAAGAGCGGTGAAAATTTGTGGTTTTCTGCGCATGACAACTCCGTGACAACTCCGTGACAACTCCAGCCAGCAATTGTATACCACGGTCAAGAATCCGTCATAAGTCCGTCTATTGGAGCAAATAGTAATACATATCTGCCCTTCAACTCTCCTTGTATACGCTATAGACTCTACTCAACTCTATATCTGCCTAGCTCTCGACCTTGACATCAGGAGTGCCCGTAGACGTCGTCATTGTCGTGGCAGGCACCGTCAGCGGCTCACTCTTGACCTTCTTGTCCTCCTTGGCCCGCTTGTCCTCCTTTGCCGATTTCTTATCTTCCTTGTGCCTCCAAGACACGTATTTCATCTTGAACCCACTAAAGGTCTTGAACTGGGTGCTTTTCTTGCCCCATTTCTTGACAGGCTTGCCCGACCTGTCCAAGGCGTATAAGCTGGCATTGATGGAGTTCATCGTCAACCCAGACGTCGACGACTCCTTGAGCCCCGAGTTGATCTTGAAGTTGCTGATGGCTCCCTGGCCGCCGGCCACCAAGTTGGATAGACTGGCCGAGGAGTTGTTGTTGGTGGCTCCCGGAGTGGCGGTGCCAGCGGGAGCTGGAGACGATCGTTCCAGAGCAGGCCCCGAGCCTGTGTCTTTTTTGTCGTCGGTGAAGATTTTCTTGGCCCGGGACTTGGACAGTGGCGTGGGCACTGATGGCAAGGTGGAAAGGGTCTTGGGTGAGAGTTTTAGCTTGACAACGTATTTTTTTGGAGCCATGATGATTGGAAAATGGTATGTATTGGCTGATTGGAAGGTATCTTGAGAAGATTGAAGTATGGTTATGACAGTTAGGATGGTACGAGCTGGTGGTTGTGCAAGGGCTATTCAGTGGCTATCTGTGCTCACTCGAAGTCTGCAATAGTCTCGTTAATGCCTTTTGTTTTCTCTATCGATGACTAACGATGTCTTCGATCGTGTCTATCGATGGTGTCTATCGATAAGGTCCGTTGGCTGGTGTCTGGACAGTATGTTGTCCTGTACCTGTAACGTCAGATCTGGTGTTCTCAAAGGAGCCAGTTGTCTTTGATCTCTGTTCCTCCAAGCGTTTGGTGTTAGGCAGGATTGATTTGTTCTCGCTGTCTGCGCTTGACTACGGATGTTCTGGTGTTCGTCCTGTATCTGCCACCGCAATTTTGTCTGATTGGTTGAGTCGAATACCTTCTGTGGTGGTTCGATTTGGTGATGATTTTTGCTGGGTTTTTCAACTAAGGGTTTTCGCATTGGTGATTCCATATCTTTATTCTGCTCCACAATTGGTATCTTCAGAACAAGCACGGACCACCACCACAATCAGGTGATATCCGCATCTTGCTGTGCATATATCCGTCGTGCTTAGTATCGTCGTTGCTACACCAACTCAACAATGACTGAGCCTAGGCCAGAGTATCGCGATCGGTTACCGTCCCGGTTGGACCTCTTCTCCAATAACCTCAAGCTCGACATCCGGGCCCACCAACGGACCTACGAGGGTGCATACACTCGTACTGCCGTGGGATGTTTGTCGTTTTCCATGGTGATCATCAAGCTCTTTTCTAAGGAGTTTTTGCCGGTGGGCACCGTGTACACCGTGTACGGGTGTTTGGTGTATTTTATTGGTGTGTACAAGTCGGGTACAGTGGAGGTGTACTACAATCCCGACAAGGACATGGAGATGTACCGCACAGGGGGGGAGTTTGTGTTGTTGCTTTCGGTTATTAGTTTGTGCAGCTACATAGCATTGTTGGTGTTGATACTAAGAATGTAGAGGTGAGGGTATCGAGCTTGAGTTTGCTTTGTTATGGGCACATTGAGGTGCGAATTGATGGTTAAGAAATATATGCTGGTTGTTCGATCTTTTAAGGAAGAGTCTGGTTAACGGTAATATGGTTCAAGGATATTAAGATGAGAAAAGATATAAGCGTCTGGTTGGTTTTTGCCTAGTTAGAGAATACTTTTGAATGATGTGCAATTGAGTGAGGCTTGCGCATACAGATTGGAATAGACTTCCAGGGGGGTATTAAAATCTGGTTAGATTGCATATTTTGTAAGGCATCAGTCTAGTTCAGAGTATGAATATCTGGTTGTGAAAAGAATAAACCAAATGTGGAAATAATAGTCTGGCTACGGGTATATCTTACAGTATTGATATCAGATTTAAAGAAAAAGCATCCTATTTGAGTGTGTGGCTGTCTGGTTACAGTCTAACGCCTAGTTTGGGAAATACATTCTTGATTTCAAGACAATAAGATGGTTACAAATTACAGTGATTAAGATGAACTATATCGTTTCCTATTTGCAATTAAATATGGTTTTAGTAAGCTTTCTGCTTTAGAGGTTCAGTTAGCTGTTAAATATTACATGTTTAATACAGGTGTATAAATTTATGATTAAATGTCTGTGAGTTCGATTAGATACACTGAGATTCGAAGACATAAAGCTCTTGCTAGGGCACCGAAATGCTACCCATACTTTAAAAGGGACCGGAATACCCTTAAAAAGACTTTCACAGTACTAAAAAGTCTACTCGTAGTCCCAAGCTTGGTCTCTTAAATTCGTCCATACCTCTACTTCTGCCAAGTTTGTCTTACATGTTTACTAAACTTACATGCCTTCTATATACAAATACTACGCCAAAGCCCCAAGCCCAAACACGACCAACTGTACAAGCAACTGGAACGACCAAAACCCAACCTTCTTCATGCGTATGAGCCGGCTTTCCTCGTCAGCAACATAGTCGACAAAGTTGTCGTACACCTCCTCCGAAATGTCGTCCATCAACAACGAGTCGTAAATAGTCCATGAACCACTAAAGTCATCAATGTTCTTCACTACCCGGTTCTTAATCTCGATAAATGTATTTTTGGAGTTGATATAGGCGACAATGGGTCGAATTAGCGCATAATTGATGTACGACAACTCCGGTGCCTGGAATGGCACTGTGGCTCGTACATTATTCAATCGAATAATCAAGTCCAACACAAAGTACCGCAGAATATCGGTATAGTCGTTACTGGTCAATCGCGCGTGCATGTCCGGATGCTTGGGTGGAGGCACCTCGGGGTTTTTGTACCGATTGGCCTCCTTTTTGATAGAATCGGCAATGACGGACACGATTTCGGTCACACTAAGGTCATCGTTCTCTTCAGGCACCATCACGTCTCCAATCATGTCCACTTTTCCACTTGTGATCCACCCAAATGGTCCTTCTAGCCCAGTGTTCAAGTGGTCGATGTTGAGTGAATCCACTCGCATGCGAGTGATACGCTTCCATTGCCTGTGCATTGCGGAGCCCTCCGAGAAGTCGCTCAACCGCTGTTTCTTATGGACCGTAAAAAGAGCATTATCGTAGGAGCCACTCATAATATTAGCATTGAGAAAGTCATAAAACAACCAGTGTTTACGTAACTTGGGGAGCTCACAGTTATAGATGGCCACATCAAATTTGCGGAATCCATTGGGTTGCATCAATGTGAAAAGCACATCTTCCATTTTGAATTCTTCAAATTCAAAGTCCCCGGGTCGCGATATGTTCTTGTAGTTGGTAGCATCGTCATCGGGGTCCCAATGCACATGAGTCCTGTCGACAATGCCTCGCAATCCCTTGACTTCCATGGTCTCGATGATACCAGTACCGTTGACCCACTTGTTGAACGACAAGGACACATTCACTTCTTCGATGGTCAAGTCAAATTGGGTGTAGTTGCCGTCGTCTTCCCACTCCTCCTTAAATAAATCATCGTTGTCCTTGTCCTCCGTGTCGAGACTGTCTTGGTAAGCTTGGGCCTGCGATCTCTGGACAAACTTATTGACCTTTTTTGGTCGCTTGCTAACAAAGCACTTGCGGAACGAAATCTTTCCATCTCTCCACCCTGGAACAACCGCATGCTCGAATGTCACCGTCAAGTTGGAGTTTTTTGTGATAAACTCACCTAGTTTGCGGGCCACAAACTCCTGGGCAAGCACGGTGTTCGCAGTGAAAATGACAATGGAGAAGAAGGTGGTTGTGGCGACAAAGAAAAGGAACACATTACCCACCACCAACCACGAAAATAGCGCCGAGTAATCGTCTGTGTTGAGGGGACGGTTTGATTTCTTCAACAACCACTTGGTTCGGATCCGTAACCGCGATATCATGGAGGTGGCTCGAGCTAAAAGTTGATCACGAGACAACCTGGGGTCGGAGTGGCCCTTTTCCGGACCTATATCGGAGTTCTGGCCACTATTTTTGAGTCGCTTTTCAAGATTAGCATTTCCAGATGGGTTATTGCTCTCTTGTCGGGGTATTCGTGAGCTCTGCAACTGTCTAGCTGACAACGCAAACGGCCTAGCCAACGGATGTATCTGAACCCCAATTCGAGATATTCGTGCAGGAGTCCGAATTACCTGTCTCCAAAACATGGTAATTGCCGGAGAAGTGATCACAGCTCTTGTCCTGCTGTATACTATCGTTTCTGGTATGGTGGTGTGGGGGTTCTGAGAATAAGATGAAAATTCGCTGTGGTTTTTGGTCCGTGACACAAAGTTATTCCGATGCTCTCACCGTCGTATTTTGCAACTTGCTCAAAACAGTGCCATATACGGCATTATCTTGAACAAAACGGCAAACATTAGATGGAAAAGGGTTATTTTGCCAGCGGGAACTATTGCTATCGGACTGAAAATGGACGATTGAATTAATTTCCAAATAGATCTGTTGATTTTACCCTGGTTAATCGTCCTGGTGAATTGTGTGGTTAGTTTATGGATCGTAAGTGTAGAGATCTGGTTTCTAAAAAATCGAAAGGGGCAACGATTACTCCATCTTTTTCTCTTTGATTTTGGCGCATTTGTATTTGCAATTCCCTTTTGCAAACATAATTCTCTTTGCCAACGTATTTCTTGATAAACAATTCTGTTTGCATGAAATAATTTGTTGTTTTATCGTCCTAGTTTATGTGTTTCTCTACAGTTTTTTGAGTTTTTCTTTATCATTGTGGCTTATGATCTAGGTCTTCCGGTTTGAGTTGGGTTTTCTCGTTTGGTGGAAACCTGTTTTATTTGTAAATAATTTGCAAATTTTTATAAAAAGTATACAAAACCATATTCAAAAGATTGAAGTATAGTGCCATCCCAAAAGTAGAATTAAAATGAAAATTCTAACGTTGTTTTAACTTGAAACCCAAATTATTCAACAATTGCTATTTGTTTGCACACATTGAAGTCCTAATTTCTCTTGCACAAGTTTTTTGCACCCATTTAATATGAATTTATTATGAATCCATACTACAATTTTCCCAATGGAGAGAATTATCAACGCCCTACTTATACAAATTACTTAAGCAATACCTTAGGATCGATTTTTGTTAGTTCTGCAGAGGTAATTATCTTCCAGCAGAAACTGTGGCTTCTTCTATAGCGCACCCCACAATCGAAATCACACATACGAAACGAACCTTAACTTTCTGAAAATGACTAATTCTTGCGGTATTCATAGGGAATTAATAAGTTAACTAAATTACTTGTGACTCACTTGATGGCGTCTAATAGGAATCGAATTCCATAATCCTTTTCTTTGAGCCCTGCGCTTGACTCATGCATTATTTCCTAATTGGGATTTGTCAGATACCGCGATAAGCTAAGATATCACCTTCCACACACATAAATACCAGAAGATATGCTTTCTTTCTTTTCAAGATCAACTTCAAATCCTGAAGCAACAATGACAGGACCAATTGTTCCTTTTGGGAAAAAGTTCAGGGCCAAATACTTTCCGTTGCTCGATTCTGGAGTTGTTCCCGTAAATCATGGTTCATACGGTTTGACTCCAGAGCCTGTCCACAATAAATATCTACAGGCATTGTTGTCATCTTACGAATACCCTGATAAGTACTTCAAATTTGGTCAGCGAGAGATTTATGTCCAGGCTTTACAAGAAGTTGCTAAGTTAATCAATTGTGATTATCATAATCTTGCACTTGTCGATAATGCCACAACAGGGGTAAATACGATACTTCGATCATTTCCTTTTCACAAGGGTGATAAAATTATCCTTCAAAGTAACGTATATGGCGCATGTCTCAACACTGTTAAATTTTTGAATGAAAGAATTGGCGTTGAGTATACTGTGGTGGATGTCCACTATCCAATTAGTGATCAAGAAATTATTGACAAATTTGAAGCCATATTGAAGAAGGAACGTCCTAGGTTGTTCATGTTTGACACCGTCTCTTCTATGCCAGCTGCAATACTTCCTTATGCTCAATTGATACAATTGTGCAAGAAATATGACGTTGTCTCTTTGGTCGATGGTGCACACGGAATTGGATGTATTCATCAAGATTTGGGAGAATTGCAACCCGATTTCTATGTTAGCAACTTGCACAAGTGGTTATACGTGCCCTTTGGTTGTGCTGTTTTGTATGTGGATCCCAAAAACCACAACAAGATTCACACCTTACCTATCAGTCATTCTTATTTACCTGATGATCAGAAATTGGAGGATGAAACCAATCGATTAGTGGACAGATTCTTCTTTACGGGAACAAAGAATCTTTCTTCACAAGCAGTCATTGCAGACGCCATACAGTTTAGAAACGAGGTTTGTGGAGGTGAAAAGGCAATTTACGAGTACTGTCATGGACTAGCAAAGCAAGTGGGCGAGACCATCAGCAAGAAATGGGGCACTTCTTACATAGACAACAAGGAATCGACTTTGGTAAGCACTATGGTCACCGTTGAGGTTCCAGTAGAAGATGCAAACCTTGATGTTTCCAGCATATTGCCCAACTGGAGTAGATTTGAAAATACCGTTTACAAGAACTTGTTGTACAAACACAAGGCCTACACTCCATGCATTGTCCACAATAAAAAATTATACGCTAGATTTTCCTGCCAGATCTATAACGAATTACCGGATTACGAGGTGGCCGCTGATTTGCTTGTTGAAGAGCTAAAGCAATTGGTTAAACTGCAGCCGGTATTTAGTCTCAAGAATTAGACTACGGAAACGTAGTGGTATAGTTTAAGGATTTGTCGTACTTATTTTTGAAACATTCAAAATAAAAGTGTATACATTTTGAATCAAGGATTATCTGCATTAATACTACACTCGAGGTTATGTCATACGTGAAATATTACCGCTGGAGTTGCTTTCTTGGCTGATAAAGGTGGATTCTGTACGCAAAATCATTTTCAGGGAAATCGCACAAGCAATAATCAGATCCCTTACTAATCTTTTGGTACAATTGATTGAAAAATGGAGAGAATCCTGCCGCTTTTGATATGCTTATGGGGCCCACAGATTCTATTGATTTCACAAGGACAATAGGGTTCGATTCTGCCACAATCATAAAATTTCATGCAATGGACAATGCGATGAACAATAATTGTTAAGCAATGTCAGGGAACAAAACCGAGACTTGATGTATGTGGTCCGAACAGATGTGGGTTATAATATTCATTAGAGCTTAAGGTTTACCAAAATAATAAACGTTTATGAGAATTACCACCAAAATTATAAATAGAACCAAAACAAACATTGATAAGACGGAAAAATAAATCCAGAAAAAACAAAAAATAAGATAAATGTAGGAAAAAAATAAATGCACGCTCATAATAAAAGATAACCATTAGCTGCTGTGGTTATTTTTAGTTTTATGTACCCCTAAAGCTTAAACAAAAATCCGAAGTCCGTTTCAACACGAGGCAATCACAGTCAATAGTGTCCACTTAGAAAGCACAAAAAATAAGTTCACGTTGTGGCTCAATGCAAGAGCTTAGTTTTGGGCAATAACGAACCATGATTACACACGGGGTGCCATCCTCCATTTATTAACCACAATGTTGAAACGAAGCCGTAATAATGTTTTCTTGATAAAGACTAACTCAGTTTAATTTTCAATAAAAATAACAGTTGTAAAGTCCTGTCCAACAGTGTGTTTCTAATAATATACAAGTAAACATTCAATAAATTTTAACTCGTACCAACGACTATCGCGGTTGGTTGACGAACATTAGGCCAGCAAAATCCTTTGAGCTTTACCACTACATAGTAGGCCCACTCTCACAAAGTGTTACATAATTTAAATTAAACGTACAAAATATTAATTAATATTGCTAAAGAACCACAATAAAAAATAAAAGATCATCTTCACCACACCAACCTGTGGGTGAGTTGTATCTTCAACGTAACGAAGTGAACAAACTCTTGGAACTTTTCAGAAGTACTCTATTAAAACCAACCAGTGCAATTATGTAGCTTGTGATAACGTCATTCAATTTGGAAAACCACATTGATTAGGATATTGTCTATCGGTAACTGGTTGAGGGAAGAGTTGCTCGTAAGTCAATCTTTGAAAGTCCCATTCACCGGCGGCGGCGGTTTCTGTCTTCCAGTTCCAGAAAATCCACCCTCCAGTGTATTCAAATGCATCCAATTGAGCCTCAATGTATTTACGAACATTGGTTCTGAAGTCATCAGGCCATTGAGTAATATCGGAATAAGGAGAGCATGAGCCGAAGTATTGGGAACCATCGTAGGCACCTTCCCATCTGGCACCTCTTCCAACACCATTCAACCATGGAGCACAGTCGGTCAATGCTGCAGACCATTCACCAGCAATGTTCCAGTGGTACTCTTTCTTGGCATCCCAGCCCCAGTTGCATGCAACAGAAACATGATCATTAATATCACGAGAAAGTTCTCCGGCAGAAAACACTTGGTAATGGTGGTGGTCAACGACAACATTCCAGCAGTCGCCATCGGAAACAGTCAAGACATCATCCCAGTAGCCAAAAGCCTGGAATGCATCGTGGATAATCACGGGGGTGACAGAACCGGTGCTTCTAAGATTATTATAACCTTGTACGTAGAAGTTCTTCAAGTTGTTCATGTCCAAAACTGGGCCCAAAGGCTCGTTCAACAACTCGATACCAATGACGGTGTCAGTGTAGTTTGAACCGCCATACTTGTTGAAAACAATGTCCAACACATTCAAAGTAAAGTTGACGTTGTCACCATTCTGGAAGTTAACTTGGTCTCTCAAACCCGAGTTATCAAACCCATTCTGGGAACCTGGAGCACCGTGCAAGTCGATCCATACCTTCAAGTTGTATTTCTTACACCAGGCCAAAGCTTGGTCCAAGTACTTCTGTTGTCCCTGCACATAGGGGTCGTTGTCCAACAAGGCAAAAGCCCAGTATCCAATTGGGATTCTCACGGTATTCAAGCCCAATTGACTCATTTGCTTGAAGTCATCCTCGATATACCACGACGACCAATGTTGGACCAAACGCGATTCAGCTAATTGCTTGCCCAACTGTTGGGTCAAGTGGTACTCATCGACAGGAACACCGGAATCGCCATTTCCATCTTCAAATGCTTCGAACAAGGATGGGTTGATGTATGGTTCAAGAACAAACCATCCTCCCAAATTGACCCCTCTTATGATCTCATTTTCATAGCCAGAATAGCCATCCTTCTTGGTGAGAATCTTGAAGTTGCCATTTGGCTTCTGGGGGTTGGTTATCACTGCAGCCAGAACAATTCTGGCCAACAAAAGAACAAGGGATGTTCTAATTATAAACGACAATTGCATTATTGAAATCAATCTATACCCTTGTAGGTTTGTAGGAAATGCTAACGTTGTGTCCGGATCTCAACTATGGATGCAAAAAATAAAACGGAAAAAATGTAGTGAACAAGGGATACAAGTCAGTACTGATACACTGAGCCAACACACCAAAGCCACGATAGAATGCAAGCCTCAAATGCTCAAATGCAAATCAACAGACAGTTATTTGGATGCGGAACCAAAGAGCAATATCAAAAAACGTAATAATCACTGAAATCCCAACAGATTATATATACTTATATACTAGTTTGACAAAAGCAAGTCTATTGTTCAACTTGCGAGAGATGGTCGAACACGCAAATATGCTTATAATTGTGAAAGGGGTGTGCTGAAATTACACAAAGACGGCGTGAGAACTGAATCGGGGGTGTACGGTTATCGAGCTGCCCCTCTCCGTAAGGCCGCTTTGTTGATGGGATGAATTTTGACTTGGGTCTCCGTCAACGCCATGAAAGCATTGATGGGAGCAACTGTTATTTATATCGTACCTAGAGACACGGGTTCCCATGGTGAGATAGCAAAAATCTCACCTGAAAATCAAACTTCTAAGAATAGGATCACAGTCCAAAGTATAACCATGTAGGAGGTCTTTTTGTGTGTGTTTTACATGGATAGCGTATCAGTTGGCGTTTCTTTCCCACTGGAATTGTGACGTCGTTCAAGAAAACAATCAATTGCATAAAACAGTGCTGGCTTGCACCGTGAAAAATATTTTATTTTCTGAGTAAAAAATTACACGTCAAATTCTTAGCCAAATACATAATTTTATTTTGTGGTGGGTGTATTGTTCGCTGAAGCAATATTTACATTTTGAATGTTTTACTGGGGCAGGTACTGTTCTCCGTCCACTGCCGCCATGCTTCTATCTGCTGATGCGCCAGGGTTCTATTCAAGTACCTTCTATGCCGATGTTAGGCTCGTACCGCCCGGTAATTGTTAGGGCAATTGTTTGGTTGCTGATTCTGGGACAACCACGACCATGACAAATACATCCATTTTTTTGTAGGGAATGGAGTGTTCCTTTTGCAATCAAAAGAGGGGTCATTAGTCTGGGAACAGCATTCATAATGATTTAGGTGTGGGCTTTCAGCATGTTGGCTTATTTTCCCACCAAGATTTCAAGTGTGTATGGCTACGGAATTTATTGTCAGAATTCCTGGCTGTTTGCAAAAGCCTTCGCCCAAAAAAATCATTTTCTTTGCGCAACATGGTTACAACCACAAAGCCCACCTGCCTACCCCTGGGAATACATAGTTCGTGCCTACAGACGGCTGGACTTGGTCGGATGGCTGCTTTGATCGCAGGTGCCGCAGGATGTTACAACAATCCAAATCAATCACTTGCAGACTGGTTTACCGATGCAGTGGCTACTACCATGCACCAAATAGGTCGCGACAAATTCGAGACACGGTGGTAACGTGTTTTCACCATGGGAATTTTTCTGCTTATCCTAAATTCCAAGCATTATACTTTATTTTCCAATGGTTTGTATATTTAAAGTTGGCTGACCCGTTTGGTACTATTGGCGTTAATCCCTTCAATCATGATAACTCCGCTGCCTATGGTTCCAATGGTTTGGATCAATCATGACTAGGATCATTCGCGATTATTCCCATAGTTAAAACACAAGCTAATACTTCGTGATTGTGCATAATAATATTATTTTCCTTTGACAAATTACAACTCCTTAGAAAATATCTGCAACTCATGCGCTAGCTTTTTTATTGGCTATTTTCCTGCTGCCATTTCTTGTCTCCAACGCGTTATACATCCTTTCACGTTTATCCATACTAAATTAACCCGAAATCATGATTTGCAAGTTGATCGACCTAGCCAATCATCAATTACGCTTCCTTTTCTCGATAATTGCCTCTTTCATGTAGGTACTGTTCATGCAGCTTATATTACTCGTTATCTTGTGGTAGATTTACGAGAATAATTTATCAATAAAATATCTTTCTCTCAAGAAGGCTTAAATTTGTACTCCCTGAGTGGTTTAGTGTTCCCACTTGCACGGACATCGTGTACTCATTCTTCAATAATGACTCAAACAACTTGTCGGGGGGTGCGATAAAGTGATCTCCCTGTTCGATTGGAATAAAATACGGCATCAATGGCTTTGTGGCCGGGAGATCGATGGTCATGTAATGTTGTATGAAGAATAAAGTTCCTGGATCATCCATTACCCCAGATTATTGACCAAGAAACTCCTCTGGCACTTGTAAACCTTTTCCTTGTTGATATTCATTTGTGTACCACTAATAATAGAATATTTTTTGAGGCCGGCTTTGTTTCCACTTCCAGTAGTAGGGATGAGAGCTCGAAGAAAAGCAAGCATCTGGGGCAAACCGATTAGACGAGAAATCCTGTGTCAGGTCAATTGTCAATTGCATTAGTTGATGATAGTTATCCTAGGCTTCGGCAAATATAACCCCAACTACAACAGAAAAGTTTTGACACACTAATGTGAACCGGGATCCTCGATGTTAGTCTCTGATGACGAGAAGTTAGGCATCATTGTCTCACGTAAAAAACAATAATGTCATTGTAGAAGATTATGTACAAATGAGTGATGGGGTGAAAGACCTTCCACTGAATCAGTGGGGGATGAAATAAGACATTGTTGCATGGAAGAAAGCAAGTGCCACTCCTTAGATATCGCAATTACATCATTGTCAATTGTATCTACAGTAGTGTCATAAAGTGTTTAGACTTTGAACAATAAATTATATGTGCTACAAGTTCTCATTCATCTGCAACTGACCTATTTGGGAAGGATTATGCCCCTTTCGAAAGTGGGAGTTCGTCGTAGTTCGCTTCCTCACAAGTTCAAGGTGTCAATTTAAAATGAAGCATGCAGCAGTCTGAGAAAATATCAAGATGCAGTCTGTCTGCGTCTCCAGGTGACAGACATTTCGCCGACTATGAACTACAAGAATAGTGCGTGTCTGGCTGGACAATTTGCCAGACACCTTGTTGGATGTGTTCATTTAGGGGGCCTAGAACAGAAAAGTTACCCGGCAGGTGGGCTCATGCCCAAGGTATTTACAGTCTGCTTTCCTCTTTAAATCACCAACAGTTGGTTGACTTGGTAATGGAGCGTAGTCCTGTATTATGACGAAACCAAGACAACAAATGGGTTTGGTAGTTACCTTATCTCAATTCTTCAATGAGTATGTACTGTTTAAGAGGCATCCGTGCCTGAAGTTTCATCTTCATTAAGATATGCTTTATGCAAGTTTGTTGTCTACAATATGAATGCAAAATAGTTGTTCATGTAAGAAACCTACCAATATAAATAGAATGAAACAAATTTGCAAGAGTACGTCCGATTTCCTTTTCTGAGCAGGTATAGATATTGGCTTGAAGGTCAAACTGGAAATAACATCCGTCTTTGTCTCCAAGTCTCCGAAAAATGTCGGCCTCCAGTACATTTACCCTCAAATTTCGCAACAAAGAAACGGAGACAAATAGTTCATTGTTTCATCTTTTCCACACCCACTGTGGTAATTTTCAGTTTTGCCGTTCATTTCTTTAATCGCACCCAATTTCAACCAGCAGAATTTCCAGATAATGACTACCAATTCCAAAGTTGATTTCAGTGGACAATATGGAGAGACGTCGACCATGCACTGAACGTTTCTGCTTGTCGTTGCATTCGTCGCTCGCTTAACTCTCCAACTCAAGATACTACCAAGCCTTGATATGGATCTTACACATACGGCCTAACCCGACAATTACTCCCCACTGTCCACAAATGACCCTTCGCGGTTCCCAAGTTTGAATGATTGTGGATGGGATTTTTGGCTAGTGACCGGGACAACTATTCCGCCTCGGAACCGCTGGCATTCCCAATTAGGAAGTCAGGTCGCATAGATAACGAGGGGATCGTAACCAAGGTTCTTTCGAAAGCTACTCCATCTCTTATCATTCCGGCAACGTCATGGTGGTTGTCCCTTGTTACTTCGCCCGGAATACCGCTGAAAGCAGCTGAAACCCCAACTTATTGTCCTGATATAAACTATGTGTGAATTCGTGCCTCTTTTCGTGTGGAGCGGAAACCTTTTTTATTTCATCTCTTATCAGTAATTAATTTTCCATAAAAAACTGGGGTCGGGGTAAGTGTCAATAAAGACGGCTAATTACCGATAGATGCTGCAGATCAAGATATATAAGTCTAATTCTGCCACAGATTAAATCTTGGCATTTGCAATACAAGCATGGTTGCAACAAGCTCTTGATTCAGCCCAGGATTGAAAAGCAAACATTGAACATACACTAATGCAACATGGAACCAAACATTTCAACTGTCCAGACTCAAGTGGCTATCAATGATCGTCATAATGAAGAATTTATTCCTGGTACCTTGAATATATATTCGTTTAGAGTGGATCAAGAGAATACAGAAAATGAATCCAGTAACATCAAGACAAAGGATGGTCTCATATTATTCCCCCAACCAAGTGATTCGCCCAACGATCCTTTGAATTGGAAAAAGAGTCGCAAGCTTTTAAACTTTTTTATTGTTGCGTTTATAACTGGTTACACTGCTGCCACATCAAATGATGCAGGTGCAACTCAAGATGCTCTCAATGCAAGATACGGGATCAGCTACGACTCCATGAATGTTGGTGCGGGGGTGTTGTTTTTGGGTATTGGATGGGCAACTTTCTTTTTCTCGCCATTGTCTTCCTTGTATGGTAGAAAAATCACCTACATTATCTGCATATTCTTGGGGCTCTTGGGTGCAGTTTGGTTTGCATTGGCCCGTCGTACATCTGATACCATCTGGTCTCAGTTGTTTGTTGGAATAAGTGAAAGTTGTGCCGAAGCACAAGTTCAATTATCCTTGAGTGATCTATACTTTCTGCATCAATTAGGATCTGTTTTGACAGTTTATATTTTGGCCACCTCGGTGGGGACTTTTTTGGGTCCTTTGATCGCTGGTTTTGTTGTCCAGTATTGTGGCTTCAGATGGGTCGGTTGGATCACTGTGTTCAGCAGTATCGGGTTGATTCTTGCAATTCTTTTTATTATGGACGAGACGAATTTCGACAGAAATTCATATAGGGGGATGGTTGTGAATGGCCATAAACCATATAAGCAATCAGCTGAGCAGGAGAAAGAAAAGAAGGAAGAGTTGAGAATAGATTCTCACGAAGCTTCAGAAGACAATCTCTCGCAAGAAGAAGGCGATGACGACGTGATTGACTTGGGCGCAAATGAGCCTCTTAAGCCATATTGGCAAAGAGTCAAATGGATAACTCCTGGTCCTAATTTGCGAGGGTGGGGATTCAAACAGTATTTTCAACTTTTGAGGTTATTGTTGAAAGTTTTCTTGTATCCGCCAGTGATATTCTCAGGTTTAGTGTGGGGGATGCAAGATGCATTGCTTACTTTCTATTTGACGGTAGAAGATGACGTTTACTACGACCCTCCATATAATTACGGTGACACTGGAGTTGCATTGATGAATATCCCCACTTTGATTGGATCTATTATTGGCTGTATCTACGCTGGTACCTTTTCAGATTGGTTTTCGTTGTGGCTTGCAAAGAGAAATAATGGAATCCAAGAGGCGGAGTTCAGACTTTGGTTTCTTCTAATACCCGCATTCGTGGCCCCGGTTGGGTTAGTCATATTTGCAGTTGGCACCGACAACCATTGGCACTGGGTTCCAACATACGTGGGACTTGGGTTGGTTGGTTTTGGGTTCGGTTGTTCTGGTGATGTCTCCATGTCATACTTGATGGATGCATATCCAGAAATGATTATTGAGATGATGACTGGTGTGTCGGTGATCAATAATTGCATTGGATGTGTGTTTACCTTTGCTTGTTCTCCTTGGTTGGAAGCAATGGGCAACACTCACACCTTCATTATCTTGGCGGTTATTGAATTTATCATAATGATTGCTGCAGTGCCAATGATGTACTACGGAAAGAGTATTAGAGTATGGACTAAAGACTGGTATCTTGAGTACTGTTTATTGAGAGACGGTATATAAATTTTACCCCCAAATACTTTGGAGGAGCAACATTAGTTAGAGGCAAACAAAACCTCCAATTGGGTATATCTAATTTATTACATAAATCTGTTCATAAGTTCTTTTAAGGGGCATTGGCCGTCAATATCGCCAGTAGAGTATGTAATAGAGTGGTGAAGAGAAATGGCTGCGAATAACTTTGTGGTAGCGAGTGCGACTAGGGTTTCAGCCCTAAATGTAAGAACAATTTTTCACATAGTCAGTGCGAAAAAAAGTATCGCCAATTTTCACTTACAAACCTGGTTGTTCTCTTACTACTGTAACTAAGAATAGTCTGCCTAGCTTAAATCGATTATCTCTAGTTAGAACATCATCAAAATGTCTACTGAAACTGCTTTGTCCTACGCTGCTTTAATCTTGGCTGATTCCGAAGTTGAAATCACTTCCGAAAAGTTGTTGGCTTTGACCACCAAGGCCAACGTCGAAGTCGAAGGTATCTGGGCTGACTTGTTCGCCAAGGCCTTGGAAGGTAAGGACTTGAAGGAGTTCTTCTTCAACTTCTCTGCTGCTCCAGCTGCTGGTGCTGCCCCAGCTGGTGGTGCTGCTGCCGCTGCCGGTGGTGAAGAAGCTGCTGCTGAAGAAAAGGAAGAAGAAGCTAAGGAAGAATCCGACGATGACATGGGTTTCGGTTTGTTCGATTAAACCAGTTCATGTTAAAAGAGAATACTTGAGTTGAATTTAAAGATATTTAAATTGATGAAAACCATGTATTTTTATTTCAATTAATTTTGGGCCAAATAGTTATTGGGTTGGATTGGTTTGAAAATACAACGAGGCAACCAAAGTGCGGTTGTATTGGTTGGGTTTTCAAATTGACCAGATCACGATAATGTGTATAATTTATAAATTTGTCTAAGGTTTTTAGGATTCAATATAGTAGCGAAAGCTCGAAGTGATAGTGTAGAAGAGGTTGTATTGGTTGCAGACATTCAAATCGTGTTAGCACCGCGATGCGAGTACCAACTAGAGGATACAGCGCTATGTAATTGAACTGTTTCAATTATACATATATTAAAACCAAAGACTATGAAATACATAAAAAAGAAGTGATGGTGGTCATCTCTGTCATGTTTAGAAGGTGATCACATCATTCATCCATGCAATAAAAAACCCAAAATAAGAAACTTGATTCCACAGGGCAAGGGCTAAAAAGAGAAAGGGAACCACCTAAACCGTCAAAAAAACTTACAAGATACAATCTCGATTCAAGGACAAACCCAGAAGCACATATGCAAATTTTGATCAACTTTGGATTGTCGCCATCGTCAACGATGCAGGGGATAATAAATACAAATGAATATAATATATTGTACGGATGGTGGATGTATGTCAAGTGTTTGTAAATTGTGATGATTATTTATTGGTCTCCTGCAGTCAATGTCTCCCTCATGTCATTACACCTATTTTATCATACAAGTTGCTTATTTCTTGGCCTTTTCAGCTTCAGCCTCAGCCTTTTCCTTGGCTCTCTTTTCTCTGATACCCTTGTACTTCTTGTCAGATCTGGCCAATCTCAAAGTTCTGAAGGCGGTTTGTTCAGGAACTTCAACGGCTCTTGGAGCTTGTTCAACAGCTGATTGTGCAATTGGGAAAGTAGCAGCGGTAGACACTTGTTGGTGAGCGGCAGCTTCAGAGGCCTTGGTCTTCTTGTCAAAGATAACCAACTTGGACTTGTAGTCTTGCAATCTGGCAACGTTGGCGTCAAAGGTTTCTTGGGATTTGTTCTGTCTTCTGTGGTCAACGGAAATACCAATGGTTCTGGCGTACTTGGCGGTCAACCCAACAGCCTTCAATTCAGCCAAGGTGAAACCTCTACCAGCTCTAACCTTTCTGTTGTATTTGATAGTTGGAGCTCTGACCACTGGTCTGAGGGTGTCGATAGGCTTGGGGGCAACCTGGGCAGCCTTTTGTAATCTGGCCTGTCTTCTGGAAGCCTTCTTACCGGCTTGGTCAAAGTGAACTTTGACTCTTTCTTGCCAGTGCTTTCTGAAGTGGTTCTTCAATAATGGTAAGTTCTTAGCGATGGCCATTTTGCTTTACGGTATTCTGACTGATCAAAGTAACAGATGAACAAAACAGAATTTTTGAACTAATTTTTTTTCACTGTAATTTGCCCAGGGCTTGGTAGGAGGGAAGCAGGTCAAAAAATTTTTCAGAGTGGGAAGCGCTCGGTATGGGAATTGGGGCAGGCCTGGGATGGTGGACTAGGGAAACTGTGAATGTGGGTGGTAATGTGTAAAAACGGGGAGATTGTGCAGGTTGAGTGCAGTCCTGCACACACCGGGTCAAACCAGTCACGTCCGGCACGAGCACTGCACGGGTATATTTCAGACCCCTTGTGTACATCTCATCTGGCGACTTGAGGGTGTTTGCAGGTTGCAGCCGGATTTTTTTGCGGGTTGCGCTCGGCTTTATGCAGGCCGCCGTCCTGTCCGCAAAAGTCGCACCTGCTATAGTTAAGCCCAAACATCCAAACATCCATACTGGGAATAGGGGCCTCGAATTTTTCCACTGCCCTAGCGAGTTTTCCCACCACCAAAGCTAGAAGAAAAAAATTTTATATTGAATTTTCACTTTTTGTTTAAGGAGATAGTCAGCCAAAGCACACCATGTCTACCCAATCTGTTCAAGTATGTAATGCTCATAGAGACCAGGGACGGCAGCTCATGCAAGCCCAAGTGTATCCAAGAGGACAACCCAAATAGTATTCGTTCCAGCTTGCGTTGACCATCGTGGATGTCAGCAAGGACTCAGAAACAACGACAAGAAACAAAAACAGGAGTTTGTTCAATTAGGGAGTCCTGGAGTCAAGATCGCCATTAGATGAATCACGAGATGAAGTTGTTGGCCCCATAAGATAAGCGATGTGCAAAACACAGCCATGATAGTCCACTATGATAGTCCACTATGAGAGTGCAGCCATGGAGTGCGATCATGATAATCCAATCATGATATACCATTCACAGTAGTGCAAGCATATAAGACAACCATGGTGGTATAAACATAGTAGTGAAACCATCGCATGTCTTCGGGGGTCAAAATACCAAGCACAGGCATAGCTCATTTGTTGTCCTCTGGATCACTATCTTTTCCATCACGAACCTTTACTAACAAATCCAGACTTTTGGTAAGAAGAAGACTGCTACTGCCGTTGCCCACGTCAAGGCCGGTAAGGGTTTAATCAAAATCAACGGTTCCCCAATCACCTTGGTACAACCCGAAATCTTGAGATTCAAAGTTTACGAACCATTGACCTTGGTTGGATTAGACAAATTCCAAAACATCGACATCAGAGTTAAGGTCACGGGTGGTGGTCACGTTTCTCAAGTCTACGCCATCAGACAAGCCATTGCCAAGGGTTTGGTTGCCTACCACCAAAAGTTTGTTGACGAAGCTTCCAAGAACGAATTGAAGAAGATCTTTGCCTCTTACGACAAGACCTTGTTAGTTGCTGACTCTAGAAGAATGGAGCCAAAGAAGTTTGGTGGTCGTGGTGCCAGAGCAAGATTCCAAAAATCTTACCGTTAAGAGAGTTTTTTACGTCATTACTTTACCCCATCCTTGTATTCATTTGCAAACTTGTTCCATTATAAAAATCTGTTTTACATAGTTTTCATGACGGTTTAATCTTGACTATTTAACTTTTTTAATACACATACATATCGAAATAAACAGATATCGGCGTTAATGCACTTGTAAGGACTAGTAAGGATTAAGTGATTGTTTAGATGATTATATTGTGTTTATATGTTGGCAAAAAAAGTGTGCAAAAAAGGGGCGAGCTGGGAATTGAACCCAGGGCCTCTCGCATGCTTGTAGTAAATCAACCTATTTCTAGGTCGTCGCCCAAAGCGAGAATCATACCACTAGACCACACGCCCTAATTTTCGAGATTTCTGGTTTTACTAGATTCTAAGCGTAGGTTTGGTTATGTGATAAGAGTTGTCTTTTGGATACTAGTTAATGGTAGAGTGAATGTTAGACCCGAGATCAGTAATTGAAGCATTCCATGCTAGTCCCATTGCTAGCTCTTGTCTGGATAACAATAAAGTCAAGTATTGATTCTTGATATGGCTTTTGGCTCTTTGTCCATGCTGCTTTTCTTCTAGCGAAGTGTATAGATTGCCTCAGTATTCTTGAACCATTATTCAACCCAAGCCCAACACTGACATCCTCAAGTTTCTGTTATTGTAATAAAAGAGTTTATCAAGCAAAAGGTACGTTCTTAGGGTCTAAATGAAGCAAAAGCAGGTAACTGGAAATCATTACAGACTGCAAAGCTACAAAATGACTTGACATCTTCGTAAGTCTTTTATTCACTTCGCACATTCGATACACTTGACAAATCTTCTATCTTTAAGAGGTTTCTGAGTATGAGTCGTCTGGCACATCACTTCTTAACTACATAGCATTTTAAGTACATAGCATTTTCCAAAGGTTCGAATCCCTATTACCAGCCTTTTTGAAGGATGCGAGTATTGAGATACAGCTCCTTCTTATGCACTGATTAAACTGTTGGTCCTGCCGAAATACAATCGACATGCTAACCTAGTCGAAATTCACTGAAACATAGCTGGTGAACCAAAAGCATCTACAAATCACTATAGCCATTGGATAGAAATATCATCAACGAAAGGCCAAATTCACTATTTGGCTGTTCTTTTTGAAGCTGGCAATCATGTTGCCAACTGAACCAGCCAACACCAGCCAACACTTCCTTACAATCCACGGCCTTGTTCAAGCCATAGGTCCTTTATCTCATTTATATTGATAAATATAACTAACAGGGTACTGTAATCGTGGGTTAGGGCTAATGTTGCCGTTTTCACAACATTATCAACCAAAACTAGAGCCACCCATGCTCCAGCCTAACAAACATGCAAATAAACCAGAAATGACACCAATCTCCTAATTGCCTCGCAAGAAGTTCTTTATAAAATCGTTCTTGTCAACAACATTGTAGGCGTTCTGGTCGTCAAAGTATCTCATAACATGGCACTGTTGTTTCCAAAAGTTGACCAACTCCTGGAACTCCATCTGTCCCTTCATCAACAAAACATTGGACACGTCCAAGCTGTCCACAAACCGTTGTCTTTCGAACTCCTGTCTGATCTTTGTCTTGATGTTGGACACAGGCATGTCCAACTCATAAATGTCACTAAACTCCCTGGAATTTCTCATGAATTTGCGGTACAAATGCAACACTCTTTTTCTCAATTCCGGCTGGGTGAGCGAGCGGCGGGTGGTCTCGGCGAACTCCGTGGCTATCGTCATTGTGTGTTGTGGATGTCGGGTTGGTGGGCACAATGGTGATGGTTTGCATTCTCGTTTTTCTATTGGTAAAGGGAGTCAAATGGTTGGTTGGATTATATGCAGGAACAGATGGTGGGATTGCAATTGCTGCGAAAACCAAAGCGACATAGAGGGCAGATCCAACACTTTATTAAACACATCAATATATAAAGTGAACTATATAAAGCGCAATATTAAAATGGGTATAAAATTATATATAAACTGAAGCAAAGAAATCAATATAAAAAAGGAGGGAAAGAGGAACCTTGGAAACCAGAGAAATAAAACAAGTACAAAAATCGGAGGCACGACGGGTTTATTCCATTTGGTCTTCCAAAGGAACCTCGTCGGCATACTCCACTTCTTCGTCATCGACACTTGCTTCTTGATATTGTTGGTATTCCGACACCAAGTCGTTCATGTTAGATTCAGCTTCGGTGAATTCCATCTCATCCATCCCTTCCGAGGTGTACCAGTGCAAGAACGCCTTTCTTCTGAACATGGCGCTGAATTGGTCGCCCACTCTCTTGAACAATTCCTGGATGGAAGTGGAGTTCCCCACAAAGGTGGCCGACATGTCCAAGTCCTTGGGTGCAACCGAACAAACGGCGGTTTGCACATTGTTGGGAATCCATTCCACAAAGTAGGAGGCGTTTCTCGATTGGATCTTGAACATTTCGTCATCAACTTCCTTGACCGACACCTTACCTCTAAAAAAGGCGGCCACCGTCAAGTAGCGGCCGTTTCTGGGGTCGGAGGCGGCCATCATGTTGTTGGCGTCAAACATTTGCTGGGTCAATTCGGGTACGGTGAGGGAACGGAAAGACTTGGCGCCAATGGACGTCAAAGGGGCGTAGCCAACCATGAAGAAATGTAATCTGGGGAAAGGAACCAAGTTGACGGCCAACTTTCTCAAGTCGGAGTTCAATTGGCCCGGGTACCGTAAGGAGGTGGTGACACCAGACATCACTGACGACACCAAGTTGTTCAATTCAAGGTAGGAAGGTTGGGGCAACTTCAAGGTCTTTTGACAGATGTTGTACAATGCCTCGTTATCAATACAGAAGGTTTCGTCGGCATTCTCCACCAACTGGTGCACCGACAAGGTGGCGTTATAGGGTTCAATCACGGTGTCGGAGACCTTGGGGGAGGGCACCACCGAGAAGGTGGCCATCATTCTGTCTGGGAACTCTTCTCTGATTTTGGAGATCAACAACGTCCCCATCCCGGACCCGGTACCACCACCCAAGGAATGGGTGATTTGGAATCCCTGCAACGAGTCGCAGCCTTCGGCCTCTCTTCTCACCACGTCCAACACCGAGTCCACCAATTCTGCCCCTTCGGTGTAGTGCCCCTTGGCCCACACGTTACCTGCCGATGACTGGCCAAAGATGTAGTTGTCTGGTCTGAACAAGTTCCCGATCTTGGAGGTTTTGACGTTGTCGATGGTTCCGGGTTCCAAGTCCACCAACACGGCACGAGGAACGTACTTTCCTGACGTGGCCTCGTTGAAGTACACGTCCAACTTTGCCTTTTCGAGGTCGTCGGTGCCGTGGTAGGTACCGTTGTTGTCCAAGCCGTGTTCACCACAAATGGTTTCCCAAAAGGCAGCACCCTAGACTGTTAGTATCGCGTCCATGGCACGCGTCGCCCGGTGGTCCCAGGCCAACCGGGCCGTTGTTCACGGTCCCCGGTGCCAAAGTCACCAGACAGAAAAAACATCATTTCACACATACTATTTGGTTACCACATTGACCGGTAGACAAATGGATCTAGAATCGTTAGTACACAGACAAAGCAAATGGGCCCTTCGCGTTGCCCGCCGCGTCCTGCCATACGTGCCAGTCCAGGATTCACCATCGAAGGGTCGATGGGCCTGGAGATGGCACGGCAATGACACGGCAGCGACAGCGGGCGCGTGTCGCGGCCCTGGCGCAAGATTGGGGGCTTTTGCCGGCGGAAACGGACGCGTGGCGTGTTGTGCCGGTACCGGCGGCTGCCGGGGGCGAGCTGCACATACAATTTCTCTCATATTGTGATGGGGGCGACGGTTCTTTGATAGGAGAAGAAGAAGGGTTGGATAATTTTTGTGAGCGAGGGCCTGGATTTTTTACTCGCTTCAAAGTGTAAACAAAAACCCGTGTTAAGTATGGCGGTACGGATGCACGAGACGACTGCCACCAAAACACCGGCAAAACATGGGCCCCGCCGTCTTGGGCTGCGCACGCACGCCGTGGGAGGGTGTTTATGATATAACCCGATTAGGAAAGAGTATTGATCTGCACTGGCAACACGGGTGGTGCCGTCGGGAGGCGGCGCGATCGCTGTCGCGGGGGGATTGGCAGCTGCCGTTTCAGCCAGGGTGGTGGTGGTTGTGACCTGGCGGTGGCTCTGGCCTGGCGGTGTCTGTGGTGGGATCCATCGCCATCGCCATCGCCACGGATGGGAGCTGGTGAGGATGCTGGTGCGGCGATGACCATGGGGTTAGCGATGAGGGGGTGGTATTGATCTGGTGTGAGCCCAGACTTGGTTCGACTGAACGTTGCATGGTGCTATTTGTATCGAGAGGCTGGCGATTGTGGCCAGTGTACTACAGATGGGGATTGGTGGGTGGGGATTGTGTAGTGAGATTGCAGATTTGTTGCGAAACTGTTGCAGAACTGGTGCGGGATTGTTGGGTAATGGGAGTATGGATGAGAATGTACTGTCACTGAGTATATAACGCTAGTGTGCATACCGTTACTTTGTGTGTATTGCTGTGAGGACTATTAGTGTGAGTTACTACTACTGTTTGTATACTAGTGGTGTGTACGTACTGTTACTGTTAGACTATTACTCAGTACATACAGTTACTGAGTACGTACAGTTACTGAGTACGTACTACTACTGACTATGTACTGTTAGCGTGAACATACTAATGTTGAGTATGTACTAGCACTGAGTATGTGTTGCTGAGTTTCTATCTGTGCATTATCCATTGCCGAATACCTATTGCTGCATTATCTATTGCTGAATACTACCACAGCAACATCACCCATAGCTGCCGCACACGAGTGCACGCGTCAGCCTTGTCTACAAACCCATTCCCTCCATCCATCACGTGACCAGTCGCATCCTCCCAAACGGGCGTGCGGCGGGTCGCGTACTGCCTAATTGGTGCAATGGCTGACATCCCCACACTATTACCATCCCCACTTTAGAGGCCAACATTTGCGGCCAAATCGACCCTACCTCGACGAACTAGCAACCCATAGCGGCACGGATGTTCTTTGTTCTCGATTTGGTGTCCAATGAAACTATCGCAACCTCCTCGGGCCCGGTGGCCCAGCTAACCCCAATCACCAACAAGATCCACGACCAGAGCATCATCCTAGGCACCAGCAAACGATCACGCAATGGATGTGCCCAGTGTCGGCAGCGAAAGTACGTATAGTTGGCCAATTGGTTCCAGACCACAGGACTAACAGCTCCAGAAAGAAGTGTGATGAATCGTTCCCCGTGTGCGGTTCTTGCAAGCACCGCCAGGTGGAGTGCACGTGGCGGACGGGGTCCAAGCATCAGATAGTGACCCAGCAGCACAACTATTGTGTCTCCAAGCGCGGGACGATAGGAAAGGCCACGGAGGCACTAGGCAAGAGGATTGGCAAGAGGATTGGCAAGACTATGGACAAGACTATAGACAAGATGATCAACAAGACTGCGAGCGAGACTGTCGACAAGACCATACGAAAGACTATGGATGATACAGACAAAACCATTGGCAAAACCATTGGCAAAACCATCGACAAAACCATCGACAAAACCATAGCCAAAACTATAACCAAAACTCTAGACAAGACCACAGACAAACCAACACCGGCATTCGCACCAGCTGCGTTGCCATTGACTCCACTGGCATCGTCCTCGTCAAGCCAGCGACTATGGTCGGCCCTTCGAGACTACAAGAAGGCAGATCCCTCTGCACCCACCACCCCCGACTCCGTCCTTCTTGCTGGTGACTACAGCTTTGACCTCTCGGAAATGGCGGCTCACGGCCTCGATGATATTTTGGCCTCCGAGTACAACTACGACTTTTTGTATCCCTCGCCCGGTTCCACCAACATATTCACCCCCTTCAAGTACATGGACGACAGGGGCAAATACTTTTTGGACGGCTTTGTCAACAAGGTGGCCCGCAACTTGTGCATTGGGCCGGAGTCGTCCAACTACTTTCTCAAGACGTTTTACCAGTTGGCCGAGCAAGAAACCGCAGTGCTGTACGCGTTGACGGCGTGGGGCGGACTCTTTATCGAGGGATACACCAACTCGGTGCAGACGTACATGCAAAAGGCGTTCGACCTCGTCTCCACCAAGTATCCCACATTTGACGGGTTGCAGAAGCAGGATGTGTACGTGTTGTTGAACTTTTTGTTGATTGGAGTGGGGATCCACGTTTGTGCGGGGGATGTGTTCAAGTGGAACGTGTTGTTCAACAAGACCATCGACATGGTGCGACGCAATGGTGGGTTGCAGGCCATCTGCCAGATGTTTGACTACTCCAACGACATCAAGTGGCTCGTGTCGGACGTGCAGTTCCACGACATTCTCTCGAGCGGAGCGTTTACCCAAGGCACGGTGTTTCCAATCGGCGAGTACAACCGCATCTTCAAGCAGAACAAGATCCTCGAGGTGGGCAACTACGGCATGGACCCCCTCCAGGGGTGCATCCAGCCGCTTTTGTTGTACTTGGGGGAAATCGCGGCCGTAGCCATAGACCTCAAGACCAAAAAGAAGGTCATCGACGACGCCATGGACAGGGGCGACCTCGACGAGCACGAGCTACAAACGCGGCGACTCGACTTCTACGGCGAGGCTACCGACAAGTACGAGATGCTCCAGGGCAAGTTGCAGTGCTGCGACCCCAACATTGCGCACATGGAGACGATGTTGCAGGACAAGCTGCAGGTGGAGCTACACTTGACGCTCTTTGAGGTGTACGTGTTTACGTGCCAGCTCTGCATGAACTACCAGATCCGGCAGATCCCCCCGCGGTCGATGGAGATGCAGAGCTTGTTGGTGAACGCGTTGGGACGCGTGGACGTTCTCCGCGACACCAAGTTGGTGAGCGCGTTGTCGTTTGCGCTCATGATCTGCGGCATCACCTGCAGCACCAGGCGAGATCGTGACAGCATGCGGGCGCGCTTCGACGACATCCTCGCCTGGTACAAGGTGGCCAACCTCCGACGGATGTACGACATTGTCCAGGAGGTGTGGCGGCGCAACGGCGACGGCGACATTTGTGTAGACTGGATGGAGATATGCCGCGAGAAGCAGTGGCATCTCCTGGTGTGCTAGTGCACGATCACGTGAGTACATGACCATAGATAACAACGGTCCCCGCGCGTGTTCAGGTGGGGCTGACGTCAGTAAGTGGGGTGGCCGCGGCGGGTCACGTGCGCGGTCGTGCGCGGACACCAAACCAAACACGAATAATTTTGCTGTTCTTATCACAGCACCAGCAGCCACCACCACCGTCAGGGACACGAGCCAGCGCCAGCGGAGACGATGTCGACGACGATCCAGAATCGAACCATCGAGTTCCAGCAATGCGTGCAGACATACGACAAGATCAACCGAAAACAGAACCACCAGGCCAAGGCGGCACACGCCCCGTGGCCCCCCAAGAAGTCCCAGTTCAACCAGCAGGCCGGGGCCATCGCCAAGGACATATCGCACGTGACGGAGCTCTTGAGCAAGCTTGCGTTGCTCGCCAAGCGCAAGCCGTTGTTTGACGACAAGCCGGTGGAGATTGGCGAGCTCACGTACGTGATCAAGCAGGAGATGTTCAAGATTGAGCAGAGCATCCAGAACCTCCAGAAGTACGCCCGGGGGGAGGCCACCATGCAGGCGGACACGCAGACGTCGCAGTTCTCCAAGAACGTGTTGAACATATTGAACTCCAAGATGAAGAACGTGTCCGGTGAGTTCAAGAACGTGTTGGAGATGCGACAGAAGAACGAGATCATCAACAAGAACCGCACCGAGAACTTTCTTTCGTCGGCGTCCAACAGCCGGGCCAGCAACAACCACACTCCCATGGACGGCGGCAGTGCGTTGACCAACCTCAACGAGAACCCGTTTTTGGCGTCGCCCGGGGTGGGGCCGCAGTCGCCGTCGCCGTTCGACCCCGACGCCGACCCGGGGGTGTCGTCGCCGTACGGGGACGGCGAGTACTTGTCGCTTCCCAACCAGACGCAACAGATGCTTATGATGGAGGAGCAGAGCGGGCAGTACCTCCAGCAGCGGAACCGGGCGGTGGAGACCATCGAGAGCACCATCAACGAGGTGGGGAACTTGTTCCAGCAGTTGGCGACCATGGTGAGCGAGCAGGGGGAGCAGATCCAGCGCATCGACGAGAACGTCGAGGACATCAGCTTGAACATCTCGGGGGCCCAGCGCGAGCTCCTCAAGTACTATGCCCACATCACCAGCAACCGGTGGCTCTTTTTGAAGATCTTTGGGGTGTTGATAGTGTTTTTCTTTTTATGGGTGTTGGTGAGCTAGAGTAGACATACACACATGCATGGCACGGGGCACATTGTCTGTAGTTTGGAGGTTGTGGTGATGGTGATGGTATAGATAACGGGTCGTGCGCCGACCAAAAATGGTGCCTCACTTTTTCTTATCGAGTGCCACCATCATCGTCACCCCCCCACCATCACCACTAGCGAATGCATCAGTGCCGATCGGCAGAATCGTATGTATGGAATGTTCTGGAAGCGCGTGGTGGCTGCACGGAAGCGCAAACCCGCAAGTCTGGCCCGCCAAGAACGGGCCCGACGCGGACGGCGATGCGGCGGCCACGGAAGCAGCACCGTACTAACGGGGGGGAAGAACCAGGTAACCACAAGGCGTAGAAGCACCCGGGCCGACGACAGCGACGGCGAAAAACATTTTGTGTGCACCGTAGACAGCGAACAAACAGGAAACCGATAGCGAGATGTGGGGATATTTCTTTGGCGGCAGCAGCCAGCAGAAGAAGGACCTTCCCAAGAAGGCGATTGTGGAGTTGCGGGAGCACATCCAGACGTTGAACAAGAAGCGGAGCCACTTGGAGCAGCAGATGGCGGACCAGGATGCGCTCGCGCGCAAGTATGTGCTGAGCAAGCAGAGTGCGATGGCCAAGAACGCCCTCAAGCGCAAGCGGGGGTACGAGGTGAACTTGGTGAAGGTGGAGAACCAGATCGAGACGTTGGAGACGCAGCTCACGTCGATCGAGGGAGCCAACTTGAACTTGGAGACGATGAAGGCCATGAAGCAGGGGGCCAGTGCCATGAAGCAGATCCATGGCGAGTACAATGTCGACAAGGTGGAGGACACCATGGACGAGATTCGCGAGCAGGTGGAGTTGGCAGACGAGATCTCGGAGGCGATTTCGCGGCCGGTGGGCGCCGAGTATGTGGACGAGGACGAGTTGGAGGAGGAGTTGGCGGCGTTGCAGGAGGAGGAGCAGGAGAAGCAGCGGGAGCAGCCGGGCAAGGAGTGGCAGCAGCCCGAGCGGGCGGCGGCGATGCCCGAGTTCCCCGCTGTGAACACCGCCAAGCCCCAGGCGGCGGAGGAGGAGGACGAGGACGAGGAGGCGTTGAAGGCATTGCAGGCGGAGATGGGGCTTTAGGTGAGGGGGTGGAGTGGGATGTGGAGAGGGGTTATGGATGGGGTGGGGTGGGGGAAGGGTGGATGAAGAGGACGAGGGCTGTGAATGGAAGAGGTCTGTTATGTGTGCTGGACTTGTGTTATGTCTGTTAGATGTCTGTTAATGGTCTACTAGATGTCTTCTAGATGGTCTGCTAGTCGGTCTGCTATATGACTGTTAGATGTCTAGATATCTGCTAGACGTCTAGATGGTCTACCACCTGATCTACTAGTCGGTCTAGATGCACCAATTGGCCCGAGTCCGTCGAGTAACCGTCACCACCAGCCCACCGTTGGCCTGCCTGAGCCTACGAAATGCCCCAGGGCGACACCACACGGCTGATGTGTCCAACAGCTGCCCCGCGGCCCACGGCCCACGCCACACCCCGCCCCACGGCCACTATTGTCATATTCTTTAATTCTTGTCATGGGCCCGGTGTTTGTACATCCTTACATACAGCTGTTTAATAGTAGGAACTACCAGAGCCCGCGCCCCAACTCCGGCCGGGGCCCGTAGCCGATTCCACCACCGTTTAAAGCAATTCTAGCAATCATTCTTCGTTATCCTGCAATTACATCACGTGAGCAGCGCATCACGTGCTCCACACGATGGCCTTCTTGTGACTGCAAATCTTTTCCGGCCACACCACCACCACTTCTTCTTCTCCCCACACAACCACCATGCTAGCCAGGAGCCTGAGGAGAACCGCCGGTACGCCCCGGTGGCGCCGCGCCTGCATGCGGGCCCACTCGGCGGCCGTTCCGGCCCCGACCCCGGCCCCGGCGCCCCCCATGCTCCGCATGCTCCAGCACCTCCGCGACACCAAGGCCCCGACGGCGGCCATGGCGGTGGCGGCGGCGGCGGCGCCGTTCAACGGCATCCGGGCCGACGCCCTCGGAGCGCTTGCCGACCGCCACCGTCAGCCGTTGCGGTGGTCGTCGCCCCACGACTTGGCGCTGCGGCTTCCGTTCGAGGCCGAGATCAACCACTTGAAGAGCTTGATGGAGTCGTTGTTGGCCGACCGGTACTTTGAGCGTGCCGCCGAGATCTTGCGGTCGTTGGCGGCGCTCGTGCCCGCGGGCGAGTACGCTAAGCTCGCCAACAGCTACCTCGAGGCCATGGGCGCCGACAGCGCCACCCCCTACGAACGAGTGGTGGCGGCGGTGGACGCGGTGGCGGCGGAGGGCCGGTTCCGGCGCGACGACCGCACCGCCGCCATCTTGCTCACCAAGGCGGTGCACGCCGGCGCCGACATCGGGCCGTACTTGGCCCCCGGCCCCGCCGCCCTGCGCAAGGTGTTGGAGAACATCGACGTCATCGGCGCCGACACCTTGTTCCGCATCTTTGACCACCCGGACGTGACGCGGGCCCACGTTCCCGACGACTTGGTGGAGGCCTACGACGCCCACGTCGAGGACAAGAACGCAGCGTTGTCACAGGACAACCGCGCCTTGCGCGAGAACGGCCGCGTGCGGGCGTTGGACAAGCGCGACGTGGGCGACTTGCGGGCGGTGGACTCGTTCGGGTTGAAGGTGGTGCGCCACAGCTTGTTGGGGCTCCGCGCCGACCCCGACGACGCCGCCCGCTTTGGCGCCGCCCTCGAGGATGCGGTGGCCCACGTCGACGCCGACACCCGCCGCCGCATCCTCGCGGGCGGCCTCGACTACTACGAGATGTTCAAGCTGTTGCACACCGACAGCGAGCGCGCCGCCTTCAACGACGCCTTGCACGCCCTCAATGCCGGCCGCCAGAAGCAGGTGGAGATCCGCGGCATCGAGGGCGCCAAGGAGAAGTGGAAGCACGAGTTTGAGGAGAGCGCCCGCCGCGGCGACGTCCAGATCTCCAAGGGGTTGAACGCCCAGCTCTACCGGTGGTACCAGGACATGCTCCCGTTGGTGGCCCGCGAGACCGACCTCTGCCGCGCCCTCTTGGACGGCCGCGTCGACGTGGACCAGGGCCAGGCCGACCACGCGCGCGAGCGCGCCCACTACGCCCCCTACCTCACCAAGGTCGACGCCGACAAGTTGTCGGTGATCACCATCTTGGAGCTCTTGAAGTTGCACGCCACCGGCGGCGTGCTCAATGGCATGCGCGTCAACCGCGCCATGGCCCAGATCGGCAAGGCCATCGAGTTGGAGTACCGCACCCAGGAGTTGTACAAGAAGGACATCCGCATCAACCCCCGCGGCAAGTCGTTGCAGACGGTCAAGAAGTTTGTGTACCGCCAGCGCGAGGAGGAACCAGAATGGTCCAACGTGGTGCACGTGCGCATCGGCGCCGTGTTGACGTCCATCTTGATGAACGTGGCCCGCGTCGAGGTGGTGCGTACCACCACGGCTGGCGTGGTGCGGGCCCAGGTGCCTGCCTTCTACCACGGCCACCAGTACGTGGCCGGCTACCGCATCGGCACCATCAAGTTGAACTCGGAGGTGGCCAAGCGCCTCGCCGGCGGCTCCATCCACGACTGCGTCAACCCCCAGAACCTTCCCATGTTGACGCCGCCCCGCCCCTGGGACGGCTTCCTGTCGGGGGGCCACTTGTTCTCCCGAACCCCCATTGTGCGTGTGCGCGAGTCCCCAGAGACTGAGGCCTACATGAAGGCTGCCGCCAGCGCCGGCAACTTGAACGAGGTGTACGCCGGGTTGAACGTGTTGGGCAACACCGCCTGGACCGTCAACAAGAAGATGTACTCGGTGATCTCCCACTACTGGAACACGGGGGACGAGTTCTTGTCCATCCCCGCCGTCCAGGACGAGCCCGTGCTCCCCCCCCGGTTGCCCATGGACGCCGAGCCCGACGCCAAGTTTGAACGGGTGCGCAGCATCCGCCGCGCCGCCACCGAGTTTGCCAACAACCGCTCGTCCCGATGCGAGAACAACTACCGCTTGGAGATTGCCCGGGCCTTGATTGGCGAAAAGATTTACTTCCCCCACAACATGGACTTCCGGGGCCGCGCTTACCCCATCTCGCCGCATTTCAACCATTTGGGCGGCGACTTGACAAGGTCGTTGTTTTTGTTCTGGGAGGGCAAGAAGTTGGGCGACGCGGGGTTGCGGTGGTTGAAGGTGCAGTTAGCCAACGTGTACGGGGTTGACAAGCTCCCCTTCCACGAACGGGTGGCGTTTGTCGACAACCACCTCTCCGAAGTCATCGCCTCCGCCAACGACCCCTACGCCGACGGGGCGTGGTGGAGAGCGGCCGAAAAGCCCTGGCAGGCGTTGACAGTGTGCTTTGAATTGCAGGAGGCCTACATGCTCGACGACCCCACCCAGTTTGTGTCCCACTTGCCGGTGCACCAGGACGGTACCTGTAACGGCCTCCAGCACTATGCGGCCCTTGGGGGCGACATCGAGGGGGCCACCCAGGTCAACTTGATGCCCTCAGACCGGCCCCAGGACGTGTACACTTTTGTGGCCCGGTTGGTGCAGAAACGTGTCGATGCCGACGCCGCCGCCGGCGACGCCACCGCCCAGTTCCTCCAGGATAAGATCAAGCGTAAGGTGGTGAAGCAGACAGTGATGACAAACGTGTACGGGGTGACGTTTGTGGGGGCCTTGGAGCAGATCCGCAAACAGATTGCCCCCCACTTTGACAACGACGACCGCCAGTTTATGCACGACTGCAGCAAGTACTTGACGTCGCAGGTGTTTGCCTCCATCCGCCAGTTGTTTGAAGGCGCCCACTTGATCCAGGACTGGCTTGGCGAGTCGGCCAAGCGCATCGGCAAATCCGTCAGCATCGACTTTGGCGACGGCGATGTCAGCGACGTGCCGTTGCACTCGTCGTCGGTGATCTGGACCACCCCCTTGGGGTTGCCGTGCGTGCAGCCCTACCGCATCCAGAAGCCCTTCATTGTGCAAACCAACATCCAGAATGTCAACATCAAATACCCCACCCCATCAAGCCCCGTAGACGCCCGCAAGCAGACCGCAGGCTTCCCCCCCAACTTTGTCCATTCCTTGGACGCCACCCACATGTTGATGACCGCCACCACCTGCGGGGCCCGGGGGTTGGACTTTGCTGCCGTCCACGACTCGTTCTGGACCCACGCCGCCGACATCGACGTCATGAACAAGGAAATCAGAGAAAACTTTGTCAAGCTCCACTCCACCAACTTGGTCCAGCAGTTGAAGGACGAGTTTGAACAGCGTTACAAGGGCTTTTTGCAGCTCGCTTACATCCCAGCGGGCCACGAGCTCACCCACATTGTCAAGAAGATCAAGAAGGACTGCGCCAAGCGCCTTGGCCGCGCGTTGACGGTGGAGGACGAGGTGTATTTGGAGAGAGAACGTCAAAAGTTGTTGAATTCCACAGACCCCAAAAAGGTTGAGGAAGGAAAGGCCATGGTCACCACCATCAGCGTTACCTACGACTACGACATCCACGACATCATGGCCCCCAACTCCAACAATGCCTACCAAATCCTTTTCCCGTTGACGTTCCCCAAAGTCCCTCCCAAGGGCGACTTTGACGTTGCCATGGTCAAGGATTCTCCCTACTTTTTCTCATGAGCCCCACTGCATGTTCCCATGGATATTTCCCAGGACCTTTTTAATGATTAATGCCGCTGTACATAGATAGACATTGTACATAGTCCAACACAAAAGTTTGTACATTCACGTTTCTAGAAAATGGACCCAGTCCGACCCAATTTGTAGGGATATGTCTCACAGAGGACATGGTCCGACCCTTGTTCGTACATTCAAACCCAGATAGTCTTGCTCTAGTGCTGGAGTTGTCAACTGGGGCAACAATGACTCGATTTGCTACTAGACAATGTATGTTGTTCACATATCTTAACCTTCTTGGTGCTTTAGTACTCAATCAGGAGACGGCTCTATCGCTTCCCAACCTCGTCCAGCACAGTTTCGCACAACCAACTTGCCAATGCACAAGTTCTGCCCATGCTCTCGCCCAAGGCAACACCGGCAATTTCTCTGGACAGTGATCGCAGTACAACAAAGATGATCCATTCAAACCTAGATGATCTGCTCGCACAAATCTATGCTAGCACCACTGCAATTCTCGTGGACAGCCATCACTGTCCAACAAATCTTGTCTACGTACATCTAGATGATCTTTCCCTGGTGCTCCAAGTTCTCGATCATGGGCAACAACGGCTCCAACTCCCCTCTGTCCACCAAGTTGAACTCCTTGACAAAACTGATGAAATGGGCAAAAAACGAGTTCCAATGGGCCTCGAGCGACAAGTGCACGAGATTGTCAAACTGGTTGTGGTAAATAAAGGCAAAGATCCTCAACATTTGCCGACATATGTTCTTGCAGTCCTTCAAGAAATTGGGGGGGAACGCCCCGCCGCTCTTGGTGGGAAACACCGCCTGGTCGTTGATCTTGTTGTTGATCCAGGTGATCACGTAGTCTATATACTGGCCCGCGGGCAAGTTGACGGCCTGGCCGCTGGCATCCACCCACAAGTAGTTTGTGTTGGGGCCGGCGTTCATGGTGGGGAACGCCTCGGGGGTCACGTAGTCGGAGATCACCCCGTAGAACCGGTTCAAGTTGTTGAAGATCTCAAAGATGTTCAACGCCAACCACTCGCCGTAGTCGACGTACTTGGGCTGCTGCACGATGGTCTTGAACGAGCCCTTGACGAGGGCGGTTTTCACGTACGGCTCGCACATAAACAACGGAACTGGTGCCGGCTGCTTGTGGCCGTTGGAGGCGGCAAACAGCGCCGGCTGCGAGTGCCCCTGGTGCTGCGACCCGCGCTTGGGCAGCTGCTGGGGGAGAACAATGCGGTTGCGTTTGGTGGGCGACTGGGCGGAGCCGTAGGCCCCCTGGGTCGAGCGTGGTTGCTTGGTGGGCGAGATCTTGGTGGGAGACTGTGATCTCCGTAGTTGCGACCCGGAAAAGTTGGAATGCTGGTATACAGGAGACGGTGACTCCATGTCCTTCTTGTTCTTCTTGGAGTTACGGCCAAAACCGCGGATGGTGTTCAAGAATGACATCGACGGAGTGGACGGCTGTGACACGGATTAGGGCAAGAACCACGGCGATTCCAGCGGGAAAAAACGAGCAAACACGACAGCAGTTGCAACGGGAGTGGGGCAGCGGTGACTGTGGGTGTAAGGATGTATTTATCTATGCTGTTTCGAGGCACACGGTGGCTCCAGGCGTAAAAGGTGTGGTGAAAAGGAATGTTTACATGAAAAGTTCGTGTCTTTATTTTTGTCGATGTGTGTACTTTTGCGAGGACGCGAGTTCGATCCCGGCACCGGGTGGCAACAGGGGCGAGGGCACGGTGAGGCGGGGCGAGAACGGCTGCACGGTCATGTGACCCTGCACAAGGGGTGGGGACGATGAAAGGGGGACGAGGAAAGGGAGGAGGGGAATGGAGGAGGAGAGAGGAGAGAGGAGAGAGGTTGCGCGGAAGGGGTGCTGGCGAAGAAGGCCATGGTCCACCCAGAACGGGCATGGTTTGGTCTTGAGAGGGTACGGCGAGAATACCGTGATCGCCAGGCCTGTTGTAGGTTTGTCTGTAGCGTGGAGCGCCTGGTGTTGGGATGTAGCCGGTAGTTTACCAGAACCAGCGTCCACTGTAACGCATTGCCAACGTTACCACCCAACGTTACCAACTCCAAGTTACCAACGTTACCAAATATACTACCAGATATATCACCAAATATACCACCACCCAATATACTACACCAATAACTTTACCAAACATACCACCACCAACCTGCTATACCAAACTTACCACCACCAACCACAAACACCACCAACAACCTAATCTCTCAATTCTTGCATTAACTATAAATATCGCCTCTCACTAAACAAACCCCCCCAACGACTGGCCAACCTTCACCTTCTGGCCAACCTTCAAATCAAACTTAAAATTCTCCGGCGCCTCAAACACCAACACCACCGTCGATCCCAACTTGAATCCTCCAATGTCTTGACCCTTGGTCAAGGGGTATCCGCCAAGCAATCGACTGGCATTGGTATAAGTGGCCTCGTACACGGTGTTCTTTCTGAGCCTCTTCTTCTTGCTCTCTTCCGACTCCATGGAGATGGTCAGCACGTCCGTGGCCGAATACTCTTGTTCTGCCAACAACGGCGTGTTCTCATCCACCGAGCTGCTTCTCGAATAAACCTCGTGCTCGTACACGTCGTTGGTTTTCAAATCCTTGTCAAAGTTCACCACGATACTTCCCACGTTGGTGGCTCCCACCGGGATCATGGAAAAGAACCCGTATTTCCAGTACCCCAAGAGCGCCACTCTCTCGTTTAACACAAACAACCCTTGCAACGTCTTCTGGAAAAATGGCGCCACCGAGAACAACTCGCCAATAAAATGCCGCCTCAACGTCGTCACCCAGCTGGTGGGGGAATGGAAATGATGATAATCGCCCGGAGCCAAATATATCACCGTAAAGAACAACTGCTTGTGGCTGCTCAACTTCAACTTTTCCAAGGGGGTGGAGGCCAAGTTCTCCGCCACCTTCAACTCCTTGGAGAACGAAGCACGCTCCCCCGCAGCAGTACCATCCTCTTCATCCTGGTACGTAAGCTCGTTGAGATGGAACGTGGCGTCACCCTCTCCGCCGATGATATCGTCCACAGAGTACGAAATGCCATTGATCTTGGCAAATTCTTGGTCTCGCCTGACAATAGTCTCATCGTCGCTGTCGTGTTCAAACTCGAGGGAATGCGTGGGTGCCGCCAACCTCTGAGTGTTAAGACCCAAGAGAGCATCTATAGAATAAGTCATGCCTTTGACCTGCTCTATTTCCCCATTGTCAATTACCCCAAACTGGAGCACCTTCCCGTCTGCCGGCGACACGAGGTCGGTTTCGGCAATCGGACGGGCCCCAGGCTTCAAAGTACGATAAAAGAACTCAGAAAGGTTATGATAGCTCGTCAAGTCTGGATTTTCCATTTCCTGCAAATTGACCCCGAAAATGGCCGAATAGATCCGGTACGATGGACTTCTCACCCACACAGGCAAATTGATGGAATTAACCTGTCCCCAGAGCCGGGAAATGGCCTTGAGGGGCAACGTCGAGTACGCATACAAATGCCACGACTGCGGTCTGATACGGTAGGGGTTGGTGTTGTCATCCTCCCCGCGCTCGCGCCGGATTTTGGCAGCCACCCCTCCGAGCACCACCGTCAACGACGTGATGGTCCACCATTTGATGAATTTACGCCGCTGGTGTCTTCTGGAACGGGCCTCGGGGGAAAAGAACCGCTTGTGCAACTTGCGGGTCCCCAGCTTGATTTTTTGGTTAGCTGTCGACAACGACCTCGTCGACGGCAAGGGCAAGTGGGGCAAATGCAACTTTTTCTTGCCTGGGGTCGATCTTGTTCCCGTCCAAGACGAGTAGTAGAGCACATTCCTCTTGGGGCGAGGAATCTTGGGGAACGGATAGTAGTAGGAACTAAACGAGGAAAACGAGCGTTTCTGGTGGTTTTGGTGGGAATATTTCAGGAACTGGTACTGGTCGGGATGCTGGCACACCCGCTCAGCCATCGACGACGCCCGCGACAACGGCTGGGTGATGTTCTTGCCTTGGGGCCCACACATCACCGGTGCCCGTTTGCCCGTCCAAAAGAATGTGGGGGGTCGAAACGACATGTTGCCTACAGTTGCAACTTTAAAAGAACGGTGCCGACACGGAGATGGCCACGACGACGAAAATGGTGGTTTTTGGCAGACAATTGCCCAATTTTTAAGGGGGTGGAGGAAGAGACCGGTCCAAATGTGGTTGAAATTTTTTTACCAGGGTGGTTTGTTTACCGTTAGGGGTATGGAGACCTGCGCACAGTATGGGTGTACGGATGCGGGGCCAATTCTCGTGTGCGTATCGGGGAGCAGGTGCGTCTAGGACGGGGATGGCGGTTGTGTTATCGACTGGAGTTTGTGTCACGAGACCCATTTGCGGGTTATGGTAGTGTGAATTGTGGCAATTGTCAATTAGGGGCATTGTGGTACATCGTATGGTTGGTGCGGAGACCAAAGTTTAACCTTACCAGGTACATTCTGGTGCATGAGGTTGGATGGGAATGAGGCCATCTTGTTCCTATTAATGCCAACAAAAGGTTGTAGATCGGGAGTATGAATTGGTTTCCCGGCTGGTTAAGGGAATCTGAACTGGTGAGGGTTGTCCGCATGTAGTTTAGCCGGAAGCGAGCAATCTTGTTATTGGGGTCACCCCGCAACCCTGGTTTTGCGTAGTCAAATGATCCAGATATTATGGGCTTCTCTCCCTGTTTTCCTTTTACTCCATGTCGAGGCGGGACATCTCCACTTTTGAAATGAATTGATGCAAAACAGCAGCCTGCTTGAACTTCCAAACTGATTGTGCTGCTCGTGGACTTAGTTTTCAGTCAACGTAATATCGAGTTCACCACTCGACTTCTAGTTTGTATTGGTAATACTTGTCTTTGTCTAAAGATGGGCCTCAATTGGGCGACTCATATAGTTCTGTACTTGATACAGCAAGTGATATGTGTTGTGTCTCCTTCAGTAACGAATGATCGCAACTCACTCTATTCGTACTTCAATCGCAATTGCAAACCATTCTAGGAGTTCACCGAAACCGATAAGGGGATTCCACCGTTATGGCTCCAGCACTACTGTTAATAATCTCCCAAGATCTAGTATGCAATCCCAACTCTGTTATCTTCAAGAATGACCAAAAAAGGTGAAAAGACCATGCAAACCAAGGTTGCTCTCTCAAATTGCTACCGCAATTCTAAAACTAACAATCAATAAACAGCTCTACCCATCAAATAAGTAGATGTAGGCATGGCTAAATGTAGGTAATATACGCATCAATCAGCAAATGAAAGTAATATATTCTCAATTTCAAGTTGTTTCGTGGATGAAACTTGCAGTCATTCTTGGGATGACAGTTGGAATTGCACAAAGAAAATTAATGCAACACGGTATTCATTAATTAAAATCAATGCAACATATATCAAAGTAGGCCAGTAAGTGGTATGTATGGGAATCTGTAAGGAATTCTGTCGTACCCAGGCTGGTGATGCAGTATTCATGTTTTGTTTACAAAGGGACAACAACTTGATGGTTTGTTAATCTCGAGCAAGCAAAAATGATTACAGTATTTAGAGTTGAAGATTCAGGAACAACCTTTTTGTTCAAATCACCTCCTGGCTCACTTCTATTCTTACTGATCTATATAGTATATTTGTAACATCTTGAAACTACTGTTGTAAATATTTGTAGTTTATTTCTAAAAGCCTGAATAATACAGAATAAATTGCAATTTAAATTGCAATTTAATCTGTTTTTCATCAATCTTTAGCCAAAAAATCACAATTATAATATAACCATTTATAAAACAGGATGAAAAATTTGGTTTAATGAATCTTCTCTAACTCCGTGTTCTGATTTCAAGATAAAGGCGATTATGGTCAAGTTGTGAAACGTGGAATCCAAGGACAGAAATTCATGGCATTAATTCTCTATTTATTGCAAAAATACCTGGTAACAACCATCCACTGAACAACATGTCAAAAATGATATCCCTTAACTCAAAATAGAAATCGAAATAGAGAATTGACGCACGAAGCAAGGCTCGAATAAAACTTTTCCAGATACTAAATAGAATATACTTAATTATTTACTGACTTATTTATGAGTGCGTTAGTAACCCTGTTAAATGGTTGCAAAAATTGAGACTAACCTAAAGGAAACGAACGTGATTATACATGTACTGTTTATAAAGTAAACCATAATCTCCTGAGAAAGGCAGAACTGGTAAAAATAAGCTAGAGTTTAGTTTCTGTACGAAAAGCATACTATCTGGTACATGCAATAAGCCAAATTAAATGGAACGCTAAGCAGTACCAAATACACGAGAACTGGCGATACAAGAAAGTTTACTCCTTCGGATCGGTGTCGTAATTATCAAAGTCTCAAGCCTCAATAAAGTAATATCAGGTGGTTGTCACATTAGATAGAATATTTACTATAGCTGAAAGTTATGGAAATGCACACTGTGTTTCAGTAAATTTGTAAATATAGGACTATATATTAATAGGAGCTTAATCAAAAATATTCTCACCCAAACTGTATTCTTATTTTTGGAACTGATCAATAGTTTCTTCAATTGCTCTCAGATTACAAAGATTTCGACGATAACAATCTTTAGCCGTTTCCTAAAATTATTCAAACTTATTTCTTCGAACTTGGAGACTCAAATCTAACAAGGACAGTGAGTGATCAGACTTTATTCATTGTTTCTATACTTCTTTTCCTCTTCTGAATTCCTTTACTTTGCACATTTAAAGCTTCGAATATTAATTTACCACAGAAATCGACGTCTAGGTTATATCGACGCTTTGCCTTACTTCCTTATTTTATTGCACCATCTCACTTTGGATTAGGTACAGCTACCGATTTCTTCCACATCTCTTGCTTCAAACTCTCGATGTACTCCACAGAAACATAATGCAATTCCCGCTGCCGAAGTCGATCCGCATAGGCAAACAATAACCGGAGATTCCACAAATCTTCGGCACTCCGAGGGTCCCTGGCCATGCTACCCAACTCCAACTTATTGTCCATAATATTGTAGATAGACAAACCAGTGGCATGCGCCGACTCATCAATGGCAGAGCTGCTCTCATATAACCACGTCTTCTTCTCGTACTCGTCAAAGTTGCTAAAGGCTCCAAGATTAAGAAGCTTAGGGATATTGGCATTTATTGTCATCTCCTCATTTGCAAGCTGGAGATCCTTATTTTCGTTCTGCAATAATGAACGTATTGTGGGAAGTAATATCTGGTAGTTCTTTCGCTTGTATACGTATAACGTCAATGTGCTCTTGAACTTTTCCAAATATTCTGAGTTCAATTGGAAATCGATTTTAATGCCATAGTAATCGGTGGAGCTGGTCTCAATGGTTTGGATATCTTCCATTGCAGGAAGCAAACATGGAGACAATGTCTCCTTCACGGTTCCATCTTTCATTGTTATTGTGATTGGTATTTTACATGGGGTTTGGGTCTTCACGTCTCGAACAACCAAGCACCTTGGAGCAACTGCCAATGCCCAAAAGTGCCTCAATGCCTGCAAGTGAACCTCATGCTCAAAATTCTGGGATGGAAATACTGGATATAGCGCCGTAACCAAACAAGCAATAGCAAAATTTGAATTTCCAAATGCATACTGGCCACCTCCTAAGAACAAAAATCCAAGGGCTGTATTTATCGCCATATAACCTCCGTATCCCATAATCTTTCGTGTATCATTATGCAACACTCGAAGTCTCCTGAATGTTTCTAAATCACCACTTCCAGCCATAACTACCGAAGCACACAATGCAATTAAATTTTGGATATTAACGGCGCTAAAATAAGCAATCTTTTGATCATAATTATTGGCTTTGTTCGAGGAAATATCCATCATGACATCAAGATGATATAATATGGTATCTCGAGCAGATAAGTCTTGTGTGGAGGCATATTTTAAAGCAAGTGAGAAACACGCTCCTCCAACTATGTTGAAATAAGCAAGTCTGTCACTGTCCAAGGTACCAGGGTCACATTCTTGAAACTTTTTCAAAACCGAGGTCGGTATTTCTGATTCTATCCAACTCTTGCTGTTTTCTATACTGTTCCATAAAATCAAGTTCTTAGCTAGAGATCTAAGTAACAAGATGTCTGGACGGATATAATCCAATAATTGCTCTGTCTCTGGGATTCTCAATTTGGAGGCAATGACAACATTTTCAGTCTTGATATAAATTAATGCTAGTGCCATAATTGCTCCGCAGCACGATTTGTCCAACTCTTGAGTTGGTTGGTAGTCCTTCATTGATACTGCGAGGGCAATCAATTTATCGACAACATGGGTATCATTCAAACCACGTAAATCATCTCCCTTTCCAAGATTGACGTATCCCAATGATATACCTGCTGCCAATCTATACCCTTCGTGTATTTGTTCTGTGTCGTTTTGAAAGACCGAGCTGGTTATTTGAGAAAGCAAAATCTCGCTCATCCTCCGGTGCTGGGTTTCCAAGTAAAGAAGGCCAATGCCTATTAATCCCGCTGTCTGCACCATGGTTGGTACATTCAAATCATTGGCACCTTGTGGAAGCAACGCAACAGCATGAACAGACAAAACCTTGGTTAACTTGTTGTCCATCGACCCTCGAATACTAGCTGACATGCCAATCAAGAGACCAACACTGGTGAGCGGGTGTTTTGGTCCCAAATAATTATATATATGCCACTCCTCTAATTTCTTCAAATGCCCATTCAAACCTAATCCTAACAAAAACCCAGCATGTTGAGCATTTAATTCAGGTGGTTTATTGAAGATAATCCAACTACCTGAAATTCCCTTTGCATCTTTGCTAATGCTCAACCCAGAAGAAACACCATTATGAAAGTAACCCCACTCTGTGAAATGCAGAGAAATGGAGTCTTCTGAAAATATTATATTGGTCATGGTAGGTGAGATTAACGTGTTCAAATTGAACTTGGGAATTGGAAATTTCTCGGTTAGTAATGGCTTCCTTCCAGCATAGAACAATGCTGCTCTTCCAAGAGGAATGGTTAAAGTTCTCACGGCGACGATAGCAGCCAATCTTCTCTGTAGGACAACAAGATCGTATTCAGCTATATGATCATACTCTGGCAAGGTAGCTGTTTGGATTTTTGTCTGATGAAGCAAAGTAGTAATTTCAAAATACCTTCTATCATAATCAAAAATAAGCTTCGTAATACCAATTCTGTCCGCTTCTGACTGTCCATCCCAAGGCGAAAAAGATTCCCCCTTATCAAGGAGGTTACATAATAGGGTATCGATTGGCATTATTTCCTGGTTATCATTGATGTTGGCATTAGGAGTGAAGTGCCGCTCACATAGAAAAGACGTCAAATCTTCTCTGCCAACCAATTGCAATGCAGACGAGTTCCATTCAAAGGCAGGAGACTCTTGAGCAATCAGCAATGCCTCTTTTAAAGGAATAGCAACACCGAGTGGATAAGTCTCGATTTCACTCTCGGTTATTCCAAATTCACACATCAAATCCACAACAGTATTAGGACCATAATGTGGAGATACAATCACTTCAAAAAGCTTTAAAATGTGATGGGTTTTCGGGGTGATAATCGTATCCACGGAGTCACTCTCCTCCACCAACTGGGAGAAAGTTAAATAACGAACAATCCTGTCACTAAACAAGCTGGTCAAAGATTCTAATAAGTTAGGAGGAGATTCAAGAACAAGTACCAGTAAAAACTTAACCTTGGTATCAATAAATTCTTGATTCAAGTTGTAGTACTTTGTCCAGGTGGAGGGCCAGCCCATCCACGAAGTCAATTGGCATAATACAAGACTTAATTTGGTGAAATTATCTTTGCTTGTTGAATCGAGTCTCAACTCTTCTCGTATTAGGTGCAATGAGAGCACAATATAGGGAGTTAAGTCATGTAAATCGTAGTTGAGATTTGAAGCCTCATGAAGTTGTTTTGCCAACGGGAGCAAATTAGTAACATCGTTCTTGATACAGTCAATTCCTTGGTCAAAGGGGTAAACCAAAGACAAGATTGCAATAACAAATGCACTCCACTCGTTCTTGTTATTGCTGCTGGCATAAGAAGATCTCCATAGCATCCAGATACTTTGATTGATCTTTGATCCTGACAAATATTGAAAGCATTTCAAACATTTCATCACAAGTGACGACTTGGGGCTGAGTACAAGTTTGACCTGGAGGAGTATGTGATTGTCTGTCCTTACTGCGAGTCTTTCATCACACGAACTAATCAATTCTGTCACCATACCAGACTCTGTGCTGAGATCATTGTGAGCAGAAAATACTTCTGTGAATGGATTAACCAAATTGATTTTGTTGTGTTTCAGAAGCACAATCAACAAGCCTTCAAATGTAGATGAGGCTAAAGGGATGCAGTCAATACAGGGTACTTTGTACGTGGAAAGATGGCGCGAATTGGCTCCGTTTTTGTATATATAGACGCAACATTCCTGATTAGCTTTGTTGACAATCCCGATCCCTTCTTGGTCTTCAAATGATACGTTGAAAACTCGAAGGCCATTCACATTCAAGTTTTCAACAAAGGAGTCAATCCTTGACAAAATTAAATCTTTCTGAAACCTCGAAAAGTCATGGGATATGGATATTTTGGAGGTGTCTTGAAAATCTCCACTCATTCTGGCTATGGAAGAGACATCCGACAATAAGGTACTGGTTCGTTTCTTTTCCATGTTGAAGGAAATGGCGTTTTGCCCCCCTGTTTCCAACAACACGTCTTCCTCTAGAATGCGAGACGGATTAGGAGTAGCCACATGTGAGTGTTTGCGTCTGGAAGTCTTGGTGGAAGATGGGGCGAACCGAATCAGCGTCCTCGTCGATGAGCGGGCGTGGTATACTACCACCGAGCCGTCGCTGGTGTTGACAGTGGCACACAAGCATGTATTCGTAGCAAGACCTCGAGATGGAAATGTGGCCAATTGCTCGTGTGGTGAGATCACCGACGTCGAGGTCGCAGCTACCAGGCGTAGATCCCCCATTGGGTTGACCAAAGTGACCAAGGGAGACGAATTCAACAGAGTATTTGACAAATTGGCTGAACCTGGCGCCGCATAACCGCCTCCAGGGGTCCTTTCCAATAGTAATCCGTACTCAAATGGCACTGCACGGCGTAGTACGAATGGGAGGCTGACAATGTGGGTCTTCCCCTCGGGGTAGTAGAAGTGGATGGACCGTTTCAAACACACAGCGAGAACCTGGCGGGAATCTCCTGTTTGATGAGAGTAGGTGTCACCATTGAAGCACGTGAAAGTGGCGGTGACAACATCATCATCGTATGATAGCACTCGATCGACGGAGGAGCCGATGATGAGGATAACTTGACGGGCAGCAGTCCAGAGCTGGCGACTGTGAGCAAACAACTGGACTTGGAATTCGATGTCAGACACCGGGAACCGTACCAGTCCTGCTCCTATCACGGGGAATATCAATGGTCCTGGGACCATGGTTCAATGAGATGGTTTCAGTGAGATATGGTGGATTTTGGTGATGGTGAACTTGAGACTGTTGATGTTTGAAAGTGTTCGGAGATGTCGCGAGTTTTCCGACGATCGATATTTTTGTAAACTTCACCAAAACAAACCTGATTCCTCTACAACTTACGAACATAACCATTTCAGTCTAGAAATGACATTCAAAGACATTCATATAAACAACAGCAAACATAAAGCTATGTACAGTAGCCGCGAGCGGCGGTCGATCTACATTTACTCGATGATTCTGGTGATCAATCCAGTACCAACAGTCTTTCCACCTTCTCTGATGTTGAAACGCTGGTTCACTTCAATGGGGGTGGCCTTGATCAACTCACCAACCATTTCAATGTTGTCACCGGGCATCACCATCTGGGAGTGGTCCACACCTTCACCTTCAGGGAACTTGAACGAACAGGTGACATCGGTGGTTCTGAAAAAGGCTTGAGGCTTGTAGTTTTCGCCAAATGGAGAATGACGGCCACCTTCTTCAGTGCTCAAGATATACAACGAAGCCAAGAACTTCTTGTGGGAAGTGGTGGTTCCAGGCTTGGCCAAAACCATACCTCTGCTGACTTCATCTCTCTTGACACCTCTCAACAAGATACCACAGTTGTCTCCAGCCATGGCCGAGTCCAATTCCTTCTTGAACATTTCAATACCAGTGACAGTGGCCTTGAAGGGCTTGTCAAAGTCACCAACGATTTCAATTTCTTCACCCTTCTTCAACACACCTCTTTCCACTCTACCGGTAACAACGGTACCTCTACCAGAAATGGAGAAGACACCTTCAACAGGCAACAAGAATGGTTGCTCCAAGTCACGAGATGGGGTAGGGATGTATTCGTCAACAGCGTCCAACAACTTGTAAATGGCTTCGGAACCGATTTCTGGTTGTCTGCCTTCCAAGGCACACAAAGCAGAACCCATGATAACGGGGGTTTCATCACCGTCAAAACCGTAAGTAGACAACAATTCTCTCATTTCCATTTCAACCAATTCCAACATTTCGGGGTCATCGATGGTGTCAACCTTGTTGACGAAAACTACCAACTTTTGCACACCAACCTGTCTGGCCAACAACAAATGTTCTCTGGTTTGGGGCATTTGACCGTCGGTGGCAGCAACAACAATGATGGCACCGTCCATCTGGGCGGCACCGGTAATCATGTTCTTGATGTAATCGGCGTGACCTGGACAGTCAACGTGGGCGTAATGTCTCTTGTCGGTTTCGTATTCAACGTGGGCAGTGGAGATGGTGATACCTCTGGCTCTTTCTTCAGGGGCTCTGTCAATGGAAGCATAGTCCAAGAAGTTGGCACCACCCTTTTCAGAAAGCACCTTGGTGATGGCGGCGGTCAAGGTGGTCTTCCCGTGATCAACGTGGCCAATGGTACCAATGTTGACGTGGGGCTTGGAACGGTCGAAGGCAGCGTAGCATCTAACCAAGCTGGGACGAACAGCTGCGGCCAAGCGCAAGGTGGGGCGCGCCCTACTGGTCAAACGGAACGCCTCGGTAACAGTCTTGAACATGTTGTTACTGGGGTGATTGGTGGGGAGGTTGCTGGAACCAGGAAGTGGAAAATTCTGCGAGGAAATGGTGGAAATTTTTCTGGTCGTGGCCCGCCCGTGCTCTCATTGGTGGTAGTGCATGACTAAGCGATTACATAACCAAGCTATCTTGGACGGGTTGGCAGTGGTGGTGGGAACCAGGCTGAATGTGTCTCATCGTTAGAATGGCGTGATATGTGCACGGTTAGGAGGGTGATTGATTGATCGGGTGTTTTCGTGATCAAGTTGAAGCGAGATTTCGTGACTTGAATTAGGAGTTGAGGTGTGCTGTAAGTAGAGAGGTAGCGAAACCAGACATTGATAACCGGTTTTAATTATGTTATGTTGTAGGGCAAGAGATGTATGGTTACGTATCTGATTGGTATCATCAGTGTTCAAAGGTGACAATGATGAGATCAAATTGCTGCAACCGGCACGTTTTCGCAACCGAGAAAATAGTGACCTCACACTGAGGCTGATTCTCCCTGTGCTCCCTGTGCTCCCTGTGCTCCCTGTGCTCCCCGTTCTCCCTGAGTTGTCACTATTTTCACCCTCTTCCCTCTATTTTCTTCCCTGCCACCTCCAATTGCTGCCCAATTGCTCCCTGGTTTCACCCTGTTTCTCTCTAGTTTCTCCCTAGTTTCTCCCTAGTTCCCTTATTTCGTTCTACTCTCGCCATCTTGTGCACGCGGGGACATCTATATGCCTCTTCACCTCTCATTGTTGTCTCCGTGCTTTTCAGTACTCCCCGTATCTCGCCAATTTCGCACCGGCTTATCTATGCTTCTACTCTACAGCCGCATTGGAGTTTCTTTCTACTGAATTCCTCTCATCATTTCCCATCTCTGCGCTCGCCCCACGTTTTCGCACCCTTTGCCTATACAGACAGCCCCCTACAGAAATACCATCGTAATTCTCGCGTGTACATTCGTTAATATCTCAGTCCATCAACGGACTCGACTCGTCCTGCGCATTCTCTTGGATGATGCGCTCGATTGCCTCCCTTTCCAACTCTTCCGCATTCTCCTGTCCTTTTGTAAAATACTCGTAGTAGATACAAAGCGTCAACAATGCACCCTGCAACAACGCTGCCACCAAGTACGATACCCACGAGCTCCAGTGGGACCCCTTGGTGAAAAACAAGGTGGCTGTGAACACAAACCCACCAGGGGTCTGGATACACATCATTCCGATAGACAATGTCCCCGGGTGCTTGAGCCGATAAGTTGTGTAAATCTGGGGTACATACTTGATGATGGTCAACAAGGCCGAGAACAACCCGTTGGTGTTGGCTATGGAGTACAATACGGTGGAGGAGGAGTAGAGCCCCACTGCCACCTCCACGAGCGACACTGCCCCGTGCACCGCCACCAAGTGCCCCACCTTTACTATGCGCCCGTACTCGTGCTTGTCCTGCTTGATGGAGTGCTTGGTCAACACCAACACAAATACGAGGATGAGAATGGCACATGTACACTGGATACCAATCTGGAACAAGTTCAACTGGGAGTTGATGCAATTGAAGGTGTCCAACGCCCCGATGGCGCAGCAGTGACGGGCCCGCGAGCTCACCAACACAATGTTGGTCAAGGTGAAGATGGACGAGCACGAGCCAAGGAGCAAGAAGTCGGTGGACAATCCTTCCGACGTTCTTTTCATGTAGATCCTACGGTACTGTGGAAGGTAACTGATGATAATCCCAAGCGAGATTAAAAGCAGAAACACCAAGTTGACCGTGGAGGCACCCAAGTACACCGAGCACCCCTCGTCGCCATCGGTGGCAAAAACCAGGTGCATATTTGTGTAATCACCTATACGGAGGGCTTAATGGGGTCAGAAGGGCCGGTTTTGGACCTAAATTTGCGTCGTTTGATCTGCTTTCCCCTGAACCTCGTTCTACGGTGTGGTGGGGGCGATTGTGGAACCAATTCTCATGATGGTTTTACTCCACATTGCAAAGTCGCGTTGCCGAAAAACAAAAAATCACGGTACCAGATTTGTGGTAACTCGTTCCACCACCAGGCTCTATTCCTCTAGGCGAATGCCACGATGATGTCCAAATTCTGGGCGGCAAATGCCACCAGGAAGAAGAAGGATGATTTGGTGACGGGTTCGTCCAAGTGGATTGCCAACGAGTTGTCCATTCAGTGCGTGAATGCCTTGTCGATGAGCGAGACCCAGTTTATCGACGTCCGCAACGGCTATGATAACTTGTCTGCGTTGATGAAAAAGGTGGTTGAGGGCTCCGTTGGTGTCGACAATCTACAGCTGGCGGTGCCAAAGCTCGAGTCCAGCCGCAGTCCCACTCACGTGTCGTTTATGGTGCCATCCTACAGCCTGTCTCCCATTAAAAGTGCGCTGAATTCGAAACCGGTCCCACCCTCAGATAATGACGGGGTTAGAAACTCAAATGTCGCCAGCAAGAGCATAGAACCAGAAAGAGAAGCAAAGATCCCTTCGTCCCCTAGCAAGGCTGGTAACTACGAGCCTCATCCCCCCACGGGACATCAGATTTTATCCAGCACCCCGCGATCCAAAGACATCGATGAGATCAAGACCTTGATTTCCGAGCGACAGAAGGAAGAACAGAATAGACAACATGACAAAAACCTGGTTGAAGACGACAGCTTGGAAGACTCCTTCCAGGCCATAAGTAGGGCAATTAGGAAGAGCATTGCTGGAAAATCAGGTGTGGTACTAAAATCTCCAAAAATAGAGACCTCCGTCGCTAAGGATACCCCCGATAAAGAGGCCAACAGAAACATAACAAAGTCATCCGATGCAAGCATCGCAAATATAAGTTCCTCGAGAGTCAACAATGTGCATGATCCTAAGACCGTTCCTGTCAAAACCCCCAGAAAACGAAGTTCCATGTTCATATCTTTGCCAGCACGAGAACCAATACCTGTGACATCCACAACGAAACCAAAGTCCAAAAAGAGTGTCACCGTGAAAAGTAATACTCTGCGTGTACGTGGTCGACTACATTTGGAACTGAGCCGGGAAGGGTTACCTGCGAATAAAACTAAAGACCCAAAAGATATCAAAGATGACAATAACTCCAAAAACAATGAAGATCTTGAAGAAAGGATCAACCATCACACTCTAAATTTTGCACTTTCACCTGTGAGGATACCAGAAAATGTTTCTCTTTTCACCAATACTATTCCCAATTTTCTGGAAAAACCTTCAACGAAACCCAACATTCCTCAATTGCAAGACCATCTCAAGCATGATTTCTTTAAACCAGAAATGGAGAGTCAAGTTAAGAATAATTATTCATCAGAAAAGCCATATATTACTCGAACCAATTCATGGGCTTCTAGCGGTGAACCTACTCAAACAATAACCAAAACACCAAAACCCATTGATTCTACGAAATCCACAGAAGACTTACACACGTTGAATCTGAAGTTATTATTTACACCCGGATACAAGGATGAAACAGTCACTAAAGCAGCATCACCTCCCAAATTGAAATCATATTTTGATGATAGCAACAAGAAATCAATAGAGAGAAACAAAGAAAAGAATCAATCACTTTCCAAGCTAAACTTTACAAATTTATCTCCTTTAGAACCTAGAAGCAACTCAACATCACCAAAGGAAATAATTGCTAGACTTACCACTTCTACGGCATCAAGTTCGGCAAAAAAAGTGATACCATATAAGAATCAAGATGGAAAAATTTCAAAAAATCGATTTTTGACAACCACCCTTAATTCATCCAATCCACAGTTCAAAAGCCCAGGCTTGAAACAAAGGCAGCATGTTTCTCCTCTCAAGTTAAGATCTAAAATTCTTGAAGAAATAGCACCAAAGCTTGACTTGATTAACATCCCCAAATTGAAAAAGAAATCACTTATGGATGTACGAAGTGAGGCTGCAGCCCATCGTCCAAAGCAAAAAATATTGATTTCCACCAGTCATTCGTCCAAGCGAAAATCAGAAAAGAATGTTAAACTGGAGATGCTTCAGAAGACTGTGAGTCAGACACATTCTCCGGCAGTCGAGAATAATCGGGCTTCCTCAACAGTCAAACCAATTAGAACCAACACTGGAAATGCAGTACCATTACCAGAGGCAGCTAGAGGGATTATTGGAAAGGATAATTTTAAGAAACGTAAGATTGATTCAACACCTGCAAGAAGCAAATCTGCTCCTGCCATAGAGCTTCTTCAAGGTGAAGCTGATACCCTGCTTCATATCACGCCAACAACTTTACCGGAGGTTTTATCTGATGATGATGTAAATGACAAGAATAAAAAGGTGTTAAAACTGTGGGGCAATACGCCTGAATCAAAAAAGTACATTAAAGCACAGGAAAACGTAAACCCACCTTCAGATTTTGAGTGCCCTCAAGTGGATATCAAAGAGGTGTTTCGCCTGCACTCTACCAAGCCTAAACAGTATTTCCTACTGCCTGGGTATCAGCCAGATATAGAAGAAGTGCGGCGTGAAGCACGAGAATTTGCTAGGCGCAAGACTAACCGGAACTAATTAGTTGTATATAATTTTACCGGTTTTAATTGAGACGTAAAAGTGTAGGACACCTCTTTTGTTGGAAGTCAACAGTATCCATGCACCAAAGATATGGATTTTATAATATAAAACTGAGAAACACTAAACCAGGGACTGAACAAAATATTAAGATGCTGTTTGACGTTAACCCTGAGCTCAGCTAAGCTGCTTCTTGTATTTCAAACTATGTACATTACAAGTCCCAGTTTATATCCTCTTTGCTAATGCAGCCTGCTTATTCCATGAAGATATCCACAGCTGCACCTCCGGCTTGGGAACAACATAAAGTCGCAAAGCATTGTCGAACATAGGAGCTTTAGGCTTGTCATTCATGAGGGCTTCATTGATGGCAATTTTCTTTCCAATTTTAACCAACCCTCCTGCTTCTGTTTCCATAAAACAGTCTAGCTTCTTCACAGTAAAGTCTTCGTGTTTGGGGTCATCAAACCATTCCTTCGGCCTGTTTAGCACCATCTCAAGTATTTCCAACGGAGTAGACAACTCGCTGACTTCTTGAATAAAATCGAATTCGTCGGTAGTGGGGTACAACACCATTACAGGAAAGATTAATTGCGACTCATAATCCTTAGGATCTTCCAAACGAAGCTTTGCGTCTTCCAACAATTCTGCTGGCCGCGAAGATTTGATAATGCTAATATGTCTGAGCTTGACAGAATTGTCTAATATTATGCCCTGAAGCCGCTTTTCCTCGGCCGCCTGTTCCTTCTTTCTCTTGTCTTCTTCAATTTTAGTCTTTTTGTCACTCACCGTCTGCAACAACAGTTTAATATCCTTACTATTAGGATCTATAGTAATTCCGTACTGCAATATCTGGATAGCTTCATCGTAGCGACCAACCAAATAAAACGCCTTTCCAGACCGGAAACAAGCCTTGATGTTCTTTTCGTCAATTTGAAGAACCTTCTTGCAGTCTTCAATACATTTACGATAGTTTTTTAATTCCAAATTGCAGGCGGCACGATTGACATACAAGGCAGCATCAATAGCATCTACTCCACATTCCACATCGATTCCTTTGGTATAATATGCTATTGCATCCTTGTACTGTTTGGCACGATAACAGTCGTTTCCCTGGTTTTTGAAATTAGTTGCCACCTCGCGGGGTTCTCCTTCATATGCCAAGCTTCGTAACGCTTCCAAGTTGTCGTTTTCGCCCCCTTCTCCATCAGTTTCATCCATTTCTGTCATGAAAAATGGCAATCGGTTTAATTCTTTCATGACTTCATCGACAGACTTGTCAGCATATTGCGACAACTGGGGAGGTAATGCTGGTTCTCCAGCCTTGGGGATGTACCTCCGTCTGTCCCATTCCGATATAAACTCATCAACTTTATGGTTTTCTTCGTTGTCTGTCATTATGGCTGGAGTTTGCAAAGTTCAATGGATTAATCTGACAATTTTTCAAATATAGCGATGGGTTTGTGGTTTTTTGTGCAGCAAAAAATAATTTGCAGTCATTTTGGTTCATGGAATGAAGCTTCAGAAAAGGCAAGGTTATCTGGATTGAAACAATAGTAAAACATTCATAAGGCTAATAAATGGAAAACTTATTGGTTTATTAATATAATTGTAACAATTTTATGGGATTAATTTATTGTGATGAATTAAACAAGCATTTACAATACATAAAACATCGACTATATATTTGTATTTTATACGAATAACAAACTTTGGAAGAGTTTGGTTAAGTGGGTGTAAAAGACTTTGTCAAACATAGTAAATTCAATTTGATTAACAATTAGACATTTCAATATGTATTCATTTGATGCACGAGACCAACGTTAGATAACATTATTCTAAGCTCATTCTGCATCCACCACTCAATAATAACTACAAAAATAAGCAACTTGAAAAAGATTACTACAATGATCATCTATTATAAGGTATGAATTGTTCTATTATATTTATCGTAACATCATTGCTTCTGTAAAATGATAGGCACTCTTAACGATGCCTTTTCATTAGTCCCAAACTTCAAGTCAATCTTCAAGTAGTATAATCTCGCAAGAAGACAATACTGAAAGTCTGGTACAAGGCAAAAATCGGTTGAATTTGTAGGTTTGAGGATTGCACTGCCTAGATCAACATCAATCTCCAAATGCTTGGTAAACTTCGTTTGTTCTTCTTGTCCTCCGAGATTATTTGTCGAAGTAATAGATTCTTTTTGCCAGGGAATATCTAATAATGGGGTAGGATTGCTTTGATTTGATTCTCGGACGTTGACATTTTTAATTTTCATATGCACATATTTTGTAGCCAAATTGGCTATACATTTGATATCTTGCAACAAGTCACGATCCACCTCTAAGGCTTCGTGTCCCAATTCTTTTAGAAGTTTGGATAACTCAATTGCATACTTTTGGAATCGCTTGATTGTAACTAGGTCAAAATTATCTGTTCCTTTATTTTTGTTTTCAAACAACATTTCGGGATGAATTACGACTGGAATTGGAAGATTCTTGGATTTGACAGTCAAAGACACCAATTCAACAGAAATGGATCTAAACTCAGGCAAGGAATTATGGCTCGACTTGTTTTCACTATGGATGAACGTTATGTCAAGAGGAATCTTCAATATACTATGGTTCTGACCATTGCCAAATTGTGGTAATGAAACATAATTTGCTTGATATTCTATTTTTGGAGTTGAAAATGCAGCCAACCCAACTACCTTTGCACTACCAAACATTGATTTCTTCTTAAATGGGAAAAATATTTCGTACATTTCTTCACTGTTGGAATGGACGGAGTGATGGTTGGATTTAATGCCGTAAGATTGTTGAATTTTTGCTAACTCGGCATTACTTGTTGAGGGCAGTAACGTTAGACCAGCGAGTCTTTCTTCCTGAGGAATATTCAACAAGTCTTTGCCAAGATCAATCTTTTCTTTTATTTTGTTGATCATATTTGTGTATATCAAACGTGCTTCTTGTCTGATCATGGTTCTGTTCAATTCAAAAAGAGGATTCGTAATCGGAATCACCCGCAAGTAGCAATAATCCTCATTTGCAACAACATACTCATCAGCTGGTGAAAATTGATGGATTGGAATATTTGGTAATAAAACGTGGTAACCAGATGCTCTGCCAATAATTCTTGCACTGATGTAGAAACTTATGGATGTATCGCTAAAGGAGAAATCATTGATTAATGATGCATATTTGAACTTGGCAGTGCTAGAAATGGTACGCTGATGTTGCTTTATCAAATCTTCATCTCTTGGCGTCGCTCCTGATTCTCTTTTCCACTTTTGTCTTAGAGTTGTAATAACCTCATTCTTCGAAACCCCCAAGGTCGGTGGGAGTTGCAAGTGTTTGATCAACGAATGCTGACAAGTACTATCCAACAACTTTCCCGGTATTTTGAAGGTGAAGAACTTTTTGTACGTAACACCCGGTTCAAATATCTTTTTGAAGTTCAATTGGACATATGTACTGTCAACCGGATCCTTCATGACCAAGGGAATGTGGGGATCATTGTGGTCAGTAACCAACCTGTCCAAAGAACCGTCATTCCAACTGGCATTAAAGTCGAACATCGTTAGGAATCGCTCAATATGGACGGGAGGTTCTACCAATGTGCTGTTATTGCTCTTGCCAAACGTAGCACTACCTTCCAACTGGACACTAAACATGTCAAAGGGAATTTCCTCCTTGGTTCTATTCGTAATCAATACAAATCCATAGATGTAGTCGCCTTGCTTCAATTCTAACGACAATGGGTCGACGACTTGGAACTGTTCTCCGACCTTGCCGATAGTTTCGGTGAGAAAGATTTGTATTTCTAGCGATTTTGAAACCTCTTTGTTGGTGGAGGTCAACCGTTTCAATTTATGCGAGTTTTCAAGGATGGTGTCTGTTTGCTCTTCTTCTTGTTGAGTATCATCTTCGGGCTCGATTCGAGGACTGGTAGGAAGGGATACACCGGCAAAGTAGTCGTGGATGGAGGAGTTGTTCGACGTCTCTGGAGTGAGAGCGTACACCGGAGGGTCAGTGCGGAGATCTTCTCTGGTTGGCGTGAGATTTTTGGTAATGGTGGATCGGTACATATGGTAGGAAGGGAGGATATTGATCAACTCATCCTCTCCCGAAGGAATTGTGGAGGACGAGGATGTGCCGGGTTGCTGGGGGTCCTTCTGACGAGCAAGCGATGATATTCGCAAATTGAATTTGTTTCTCTCGTCCATATTGTGTCAGTGAGCTTCCATAGATACTGGGTCGAATTTATAGAGTTTGTGGTGGCAAGGTCTGACGGTTTTCTTGTAGTTTGATGTTGTAGAACTTCAACGAATAAATGGTAGTATTTGCAGACGTCAGTGCAATTTGTAACGAATTGGGCCAACTGGTTCCGGAAAAGATGTGGAGTTTTCCGGGGAGAAAACCAAAATTGCGAGCCTTGGGTATTAGGGCTGGTGACTCATGGGAGTTATTTTGCTATACTTTGTGACCGGAGAGAAGTATGCAGAAACATTTACACGGAAATATGGTTCTGGGAATAGATTAGTACTATCTTCGTGTTGTGGTGGATTATGGGTGTGTAGTTAATGTAGTGTTGGTTACCAGTGGTGTTTTGAGAATTCTGGCTTGGTAAATGGACAAGAATATCAAAGAACAACAAGTTAAAAAAGGAGTTGATCACATCTATTTCTAGCGTTACTATCTACATGTTTATTAATAAAAACAGCAATCTGAATCACCTGCTGCATATAATTTACCTTTTTTGTTACCGTTGAATCGTCAAAGGAACATGAACCGTCATGTTCTCGCCATTGGTCAACCGAACCGACACCCTGATGTAGTAGAGTCTACTCATGTAGCAAGTTTGGAAACTGGGAACTAATGTCACAGCCCCCAAACCCTTGCTATTGTCGATACCTTTCAAGCTGCAGTTGTTTAAATCGAGCTTGACATTGAATTTACGGGTGTAAAGGGCGTGATCAGGATGATCAACGGTGGTTTCTAAATCCCAGGGGATGCTCTTGATGGAAGAATATACTCCCGCTCCATCGGGGTTCTTTTTGATAATCGTCAAGTCCGAGATGGGCAAATTGATGTATTTGGTTTTGAGCTGGGCAAGACTTTTGACTCCGCGGTACATGCTGGTTTCGATCCTGATGACATCGTTGCCCAACTCCTTTATTAGCCTGTGGAATTCGGCTAGATAATCATGGAATCGTTTAATGACAATGGAGTCAAAGTTTTCCATGTTCAACGCCTTGGTCTCCACCTCTTGTTCCTGGAAACACATTTCGGGGGTGAATTCAATGGGAATGGGGTGCTTTTTGGATCGGATGGTGAGCGACACCAATTCCACCTCCAACAGCTTGACCTCGGGTAGTACATGCTTGGTTGAAGAGGCATTTTCAAGAAAATACGATAACTCCATTGGGATGGTTATTTCAGTGTTGGGCTTGCAATTGGTACCAAATTTTGGTGGCGGAGTGTAATTGATGATGTAATGGTCCTTTATGGTCGATAAGGACAAGATCCCCAACACCTTGGAGGAGCCCGTCAAGTACTTTTTCTTGAACGGGGTGAGGTACTGATATACGTCCTCTTCCTGGATGCGTTTGTTCTGGTTAAGGTTCTTCTTGATGGTGGAGTCGGCCACGTCGTACATCTGTCGCAACTTGTGGGTGTCGTGGGACACGGTTGGCGAGAGCAAGCCCTGCCCCTGCCGCGTAGGAGGGGCTGTGTTGAGCAAGTCGTTGCCGTATTCGATTCGGGAGGTGACTGAATTAGTAAACGCTTTATAATAAATCTCGATTTCCTGAATCAACACCTTGCGGTTGTACAAGTTCTCGAGATTGGGCATGGGAATGACTCTGATGGGACAGCTCTGCAACTTTGCAACAATGTATTGGTCTTCGTCCACCGGGTAGCTGTAATCGGAGGCTTTTCCTATTACTCTGGCGTCGATGCTGTAGCAGATACTGCTGTCGATGAGGGCTAGGTCGCGAACATGGTGATCCTTATTGGATAGGAGCATGGACGGGGTGGCGGAATGACGGTCGATACCCAACGTAGGAGGCAATTCGGTATGCCACGGCAAGCTGTGCTCATCACAGGTGTTGTCGAGCAACTTGTCCGGGATCTTGAAGGTGAAGAAACGCTTGTATGTGACCCCGGGCTGGAAGAGTCTCTTGACGTCGATGGCCAAGAGGGTGTTGTCATAGGGATCGGTCTCACCGTCACACCAGTCATGGGGGTCGCCGTTGTCGGTGATCAAGCGGTCGATGTTGGCGTACGACCATGATGCAAAGAGGTCCAACATGTTGAGGAACTTGAACACGGTTACGGGCTGGTCGGTGTCCAAGAGTCCCCTGTAGGAATCTAGTATGGTGAGGGTGCCCTCAAACACCACATACACCATGTCGAAGGGGATGGGCTGGCGGGAGGTGTTGCGGAGGGTGACGTAACCGTGCACATAGTCGCCTTGCTTGAACTCACGGCTCGAAGGGTCCATCACCACGGGCTTCATCCCCTTCTGACACACCTTCTCCGTCACGACAATGTCGATGTCCAAGTGCTGACTGTAGTCGTTCTTGGAGTTGGAGAGGTTGGGCAAGCGGTCGACGGAGGCCAAGATGTTGTTCTTCCAGAGGTTGGCGCTTTCCTGGGTGTACTCGCCTGTGTCTGGCTGTTCTGGGAACGGGAATTGGGCGGGCTCGTCGCTGTCGTCGGCGGGAGATTGTATGAGCGACGGCATCAACGACGGAGCCTCCGACGAGATGGGCGTCATCTCGTACATGGGGGGGTCGACACGGTAGTTCTCATGGGTGGGGGTGAGGTCCTTGGACACCGTGGACTGGAACATGTGGTAGGAAGGAAGAATGTTGTTGATAAGGTCATCGTCGTTTGTGATTGGCGGAGGAGGGCCGGGATCATGGGACATGGTCACTTTGGCGTCGGCAGCGTGTCAAAGGTGGAGGAAGGAGGTTGAAACATGGCCTGTTTGCTCAAGATGCACCGGAATGGTAGTGCGGCGCCGGTTCGCGATGGACCACAAGGTGCAGGCGTGCAATGGGGTTAGGGTGGGAAGCCGGGGTTGGGGATGGCGCAACGAGGTCACGTGGTGCCATGGCCTGGACAACGGGGCGGGGGTGGGGTAAACAAGGGGCCGTTCGTCGTAAATAGACGAGCTGGCGTTAGGTGGGGCATTGTCAGGGCATTTACGGGCTTAAGAACAACGAAAAAACTGGAGGATGTTGTGTGTTGCGGGAAGGGAATGGGTGCAAAAAAGAGGACTTTGACCTAATAAAAAGTATACCAAGTCTAGATACGGCGGTTGGAGTGACAGCGGCAGTCTCGAGCCGGAAAAAGACGGAGGAGCCTTGTCTGGGTTCATATCTGTAGTCTTGGCGCATTAGCCACGGATGGCAGTTGGGGGTTGGTGGTGCGGTGGGAAAATGATGAGGCATTTTGACATTGACATCTAGTTCTCATTTCATAGATATTGAAAACGGATATTTTGAACACCCTCTCATGCTGAAGGATAAATGCACGAAATATATACTTCATTATTCAATAATATACATGTTGGTAGAAAGTTCAACCTTATATCTCGCATGGTAGCGCCCTCTAAATAATACACAACAAAGCGGTACGAGTCGACTGCTAAGTTAATTAAATTATTATTTTTCTTATATATTTGGCCACATATATGTTGATAACAAAGTGCAGCCTGTGCCGACCTGATCCAATTAGCGTGTACCGGAGTCCTCTTACATATGTCGCGCTACCCACTTCCTAATTGGTATGCGGCTCATGCAAAGAACATTCCCCGCGCCTTATCTGTGGCGCGAACTATGGATCTCGAGGCTGTCATCCATACTCTTCTAGACCGTCTCCATCTCATATAACATATATTCATATAGAAAGCTCGACCCTTATAACCCCATTTGTGCCATGATTGCAGAAAAGCTGATCATTTCCGGCACTAAACGGCGTTTTGGCACCCGTCACTTTGTTCCGTTGATAACCGTCCTTATCTTACTAACATATTCCCACTCCCGATATTCACCGCCACAACCCGAAATCGTCTCGATCCCATCCGTTCGAAACGATCCCATCGTGGCTCTCCACATGGATGATCCTTTGCTGGACAAGATTGGCCAGCCTGATCTCCAACCTTCGCCACGTCATGTCCATCACGGTCACAAGGCCATGGTGGCCTGCGATGTGCCTTTATGCTCGACGATGGGCAAAAACATTCTTAAGAAAGGCGGCAATGCGGCCGACGCAACTGTCACCGTGGCCTTGTGCATAGGCTCTGTCAACTCCCACAGCTCAGGAATTGGTGGCGGGGGGTTCATTGTCAGTCGTCATCAGGGCGACGTAGTCAGCATCGATGCCCGCGAAATGGCCCCCAGCAGGGCCTTCAAGGAGATGTATGGCACCAGTGAGATATTGAGCAAGATTGGAGGGCTTGCTGTTGCAGTTCCTGGGGAATTAGCAGGACTCTACGAGCTCTTTTCCCGGCACGGATCGGGAAATTTGAAGTGGAAACAGGTGATTGATCCCGTGGTGGAGTTGAACAGAAAGGGGTTTCCCTGTTCGAAAGTGTTTGAAACGGTGGCAAAGAAAGAAGACGAGTTGGTGTTGAGCAAGGTTCCCTTTCTTCGTGATCACTGGGACTATATCATGAGGGACGATGGTAGCACTGTGGTAGAGGGCGATACCATCACCAGGGACAACTACGCCGCCACCTTGGAGTTGATTGCCAACAACGGTAGCTCAGCAGTATTCTACGACCCCCATGGTCCCATAGTGCTTTCTTTGGTGGACACCATCCACAAGTTTGGTGGCATTGTCACTGCCAGCGACTTTGCCAACTATAAAGTGAAGGTAGAAGAGCCGTTGGTGGCTACAGTGGGAAACATCACGGTATACACAAGCAACGGGGTGTCTTGTGGGTTGGGGTTGGTGGCAGGATTGAACTTTTTTGACACCATCCACAGCCCCGGTGATAGTGACTGTCTTTACAATCACCAAGTAATTGAGAGCTTCAAGTGGTTGAGTGCCATCCGCACTGAATTTGGCGATGTTTCGCCCTGCTACAAAGACAAGTTAGTTGACAAGTACACTGGAACGGCCTGGATTAGCGAAATTTTGGACAACGACAAGTATCTCACTAACCAGACATTTCCATGGAAACACTACGACCCCAAATATGATTTTGTCGAGCCTCATGGAACGGCCCATTTTTCGATAGTGGACGAGAATGACAACTCCGTGGCCATGACTACCACGGTCAATCTACTCTTTGGATCGTTGGCATACGACAAGAATACAGGAATCGTGTTGAACGACGAGATGGACGACTTTTCCCAGCCCCATGTCAGCAATGCCTTCAACTTGACCCCTTCTATCTACAATTTCATCCACGCCGGCAAGAGGCCATTGTCTTCCACTGCTCCCACCATCATTGTCAACAATGCCAACAATAGCACAGATATGGTTATTGGCGCGGCTGGCGGCAGCCGCATCACCACTGCCATATTGCAAGCCATTATCCGCATCTACTACCAGAACTACACCTTGCTCGACACCATCAGCTACCCGCGCATGCACCACCAGTTGATTCCGGAAGCTATCATGGTGGAAAACTTGTCGGTGTACAACAACGAGTACGGAGGTGGCATTTCGCGCGACATGGCAGCATTGGGCCATCTATTTGTGGAAACAGGGGCTCTCACAGCCATGAATGCCATCAAACGAGTGAATACGGGCCTTGAAGGAGTGTGTGACTTTTGGCGTAAAAGGGGAGAAGCCGACGGCTATTAGACAGGAACAGAATCAGACGATATTAATTTTATTAGAAAATACGATAAGCGCCTTCCCTCCGCATTTGGAGCAAGGACAATGTAAGAATGCAACTGCCGCTGTGATGATGGTGGGCATGTAATTAATGTGCCCCACACCGAAAAAATAATAGGCGCAAACTCCGATTGGCTAGCGGCAAATATTTTTGCTGACATATTTCTCACGCGGGATTTGTCTTGGAAGGCCTATGGTGGACACCAGAGGCCTGGGATCGGATTGGGTTTCCGATACGATATGAAAGCCATTTATAAGGTGTAATATTGTAGCTGGATGGCACTGTTGCCTCTACCACCCCATGGGCGGCAAGTTCCGGAAACAGGGCGTTGCCGGACGAATGGGACACAAAAGTGCCGACCCCAGATTTTGCAAATATTTTCTAGCAACATCATTGATCGCATCGAAACTCCGATGATTATTGGCGCGGGCACGACACCCCACATACGGAGTGGTTCCGTCGGGGGCATTGTCAGCGCCCAGGCACCGGTGCCGGAACCCAGCTGCAGGAAATGGTACTATTTAACGCGGGACAGAGCAATATTTTTTACCGTCCCGCTGTCGCCATCAGTTTGAGGTGGTTGCTGCTATTTTCTCCCTATTGCGGAATCACCCCCACATTTCCAACTCCGAAACCTATAAATATTGAGCCCCTGGCCGTTTTTCTGTAGGTTCCCCACCAACCATAGTTCCGGTTAACGCAGGCGTCTCCACCTACTCCACAAGTATAACCTTTTCTGCTCGAGGTGTCGCAGCCCTCAACCCAGCCTCCAGTTCATTCCAGCTACTCAATTCCGCACTTTTTGCTTTTCCGTTCCCTTTCACATGTCTACATATTCTCTTCAAGACACTCTAGCCAAGCTTCCTATCCCCGACTTGTCCCAGACATGCACAAACTACCTCAAGGTGCTCAAGCCTTTACAGACAGAGACAGAGCACCAGAGAACAGTGGCGGCAGTGGACAAGTTTTTGCGTAAGGGAGGCATAGGCTATTATTTGGACAGCGAGCTCCGCAAGTATGCTGAGAACAGACCCAGTTATATCGAACAATTTTGGTACGACTCATACTTGAACTACGATTCACCAGTGGTGTTGAACTTGAACCCATTTTTTTTGCTTGAAGACGACCCCTTCACCAGCGAAAACAGCCATTTCGACCCCCAGGTTAAGCGCGCAACCTCGTTGACAGTGTCGTCGTTGAAGTTCATTCAGGCGTTGAAGAACGAGACATTGTCGGTGGATAAATTGAAAAATGGCCAGCCGTTGTGTATGTACCAGTACTCCAAATTGTTTGGAGCGTCGCGGATCCCCACCAACGATGGGTGTGTGATGCAGTCTGACCAGGCCTCCAACCACGTTGTCGTGATGTCCAAGTCACAACTCTACTGGTTTGATGTGTTGGACTCGAAAAACAACTTGATTTTGTCAGAGTCAGAATTGAATGTCAACTTCACCTCCATCATCCACGATTCATTGAGCACCCCCTCTCACGAAATCGCAAAGAGTTCGTTTGGGGTGCTCACCACCGAGAACAGAAGGGTGTGGGCAAACGTCCGTAACAATTTGATCTCGCAAAATTCCACCAACAGTGAGATCTTGTCCATTATTGACTCGGCATTGTTTGTGTTGTGTCTCGATGACATTGCCATCAACGACTTGTCGCAATTGTCCAAGAACATGTTGTGCGGGCTCTCTATCTTGGACAAGGGTATCCAGGTGGGTACATGCACAAACAGATGGTACGACAAGTTGCAGATCATCATTACCAAAAATGGAAAGGCCGGTATAAACTTTGAGCATACCGGTGTCGATGGCCACACGGTGTTGCGGTTTGTGTCCGATATCTACACCGATTCTATTCTTTCATTTGCTCACTCCATCAACAACAATGCACCTTCTTTGTGGGCAACCAGGGAACACCACTCTCTCAACCAAGAGGAAGATTTGATCACCATTCCCAGAAAGCTAGAATGGGACTTGACTCCTGACTTGTCGTTGGCATTACGGTTTGGCGAAACGAGATTGTCGGATTTGATCAACCAAAATGAATTCAAGCATTTGGAATTCAAGTTGTATGGTTCGTCTCAGATCAAAAAGATGAAGTTCTCTCCGGATGCCTTTGTGCAAATGGCATTCCAAGCAACCTATTACGCCTTGTATGGGAAAGTGGAGTGTACTTACGAACCGGCAATGACAAAAATGTACTTCCACGGCAGAACCGAGGCCATCCGTACCGTTTCCCAGGAATCAAATTTGTTTGTAAGAAAGTTTTTTGATTCCACCGTTTCCAATGCTGAAAAGATTCAGTACTTAAGCAATGCTTGCAAGCTGCATTCGGCACAAACAAGATTGTGTTCCATGGGACAAGGTGTCGATCGTCATCTCTACGCCTTGTTCTGCATCTGGAAGAGGTACTTGGATGAGATCGAAGAACAGGAAAATAATGTTGTCCATTCTTCGGTTCCTTTGTCAAGAGACGATACTGTGCAACAATCAGTTGCTACGTTGGTTGAAGACGAATCCTCAAGCGACAACAGCACCGTTGTTGGCGAGCACTTTCATAAGCTGGACATTCTAGAAGAATTGCCCGAAGTCTTTGCCGACGCCGGATGGGACAAGTTAAACAATACAGTTCTTTCCACATCTAATTGTGGAAATCCTTCCTTGCGTCTCTTTGGGTTTGGTCCCGTCAGTGCAAATGGTTTTGGGATTGGCTACATCATCAAAGACGACTCCATTTCGATCTGTGCTAGTTCTAAACATCGTCAAACCCAAAGATTCTTGGTCACTTTGGAATCGTACTTACAAGAAATATTGAGCATGTCCAAGCAAGTACATGCAGAAGCTAAGGCCGCAAAAACGGACGTTAGTGTTGTGTCACCCAAACCAAAGAATAATTTGGCATCATTGTTAGGTGGATATGGTTATTTTGACATGGGTGATGAGGATATTAAGTCAAGAGGTCCAAGCCCTGAGCCACCATTCTTGAACAGAGCTAACAGTGGCTTCTCCATCAGAGAAATTGGCAAGAAATTGAGACTTTCGGAATACTGATTTGCATTCCAGGTATGGATTACCTGGAGATATTTATTACGCCAGCGAGTTATGATTAGTTATTTATTTGCAGACTATTTTATAGTTTTTTATTTCGAACCGGTAATTTTTACACCATTATTGAAACAAAGCTCATACTAGGCTCCAGAAATCTTCGTATTAGCCAGAAATACTCAGTATATCTAGCGGGTTCGACTTGATTCACATTATAATACCACTACACCATGCAGTTTCCAGGGCTTTAATAGTGCAAAATCTTAATACTTGGTTGTCTACCGGGCTTATTATACAGTAAATATTCACTCCCATTGTTAAACATATACATTATGAATGTAAATTTACTGGACTGATTGCACAATGCTTTCATCATTCAAGTCGAATTTACTATTTATTATTTTGATTCTGTGATTTTCACAGAAAGTCAAGATAAACATGTTATTGCCAATAAATCAATAAATCAATAAATCAATCGGGATCAATTTCAATAATTTAACCAGAATCCTAATTTATAAATAACGCCTAACTCAATTTACACTTTTTGAAGTCTCTTTTTTTAGTAAATATTAATTGCCGTTGCTATATCCATTCCCGGAGACCGGTATGAACATTTTTATTAATAGTTTGAAGATTTCAAGTCCTCAATACGTGTAAAAGAGGTGTTATAATGTGAATCAAGGCGAATTTTCTAGATATTCTGGAGTTATTTTGAAATAGAGAGGACAAATCGAAGCGTTTATTTTGAATTTTAAGTTAGCCAATTTTCATCTGGTCTTTTGAGACAGATATTTGATACAGATTCCTGGAAATGACATGCCTCTAATTAATTCTAGCTATAATGGTGAGTCTATTTTATGCCAATTCGGAATATTATTATTAATGCGTTGTATATTTGCATGCAGAAGAAAATTGCAATTCAGAATGTTATTAAAGGTGCTTTATATTATATTATTTGGAAAAGTTATCTGAAAGAAGCAAATGAGAGCGAGTTACCAGCAAAAGAGTCGGGTCATTATCTATATTAAACTAGGAATTAATAGTTTTTGTCCTCCGCAATTCATACAAAATTTGGGCGGTTTAACTAGCAGTTCAACAAAGCCTTGTTTATTGGCGGAAAGTTTGTATATTTAGTGGAAACGAAAAAGAAGATTAAAATAAATGTGGATGTTTTATTTTACTTAGTACCCAAACTTATTGTACATGATAAGAATCTTAGTGAATCTGCAGGATAATTCAAGTTAGGTAGTACTTAGATCAGACTTATAAACTGACTTCTCAACTTTCTACATACCATTCCGAAACTAACTATTCAAAAAGCTGGCAAGATAAACCAAATGATGTAATTCTGCATTAGATGCACCTTATCTACGTTTTAGGAGAAACCATAAATAATTGTAATCCTATTAATTATAACCTATTTAGAATTTAATTGCAATAATAAATAATTAGGCATTATATGCCAAAACTCCCTTGAATAAATGCTGCTCTCAAATTGGCTTTGTCCTGGTTTCTATTCTTATTATGCTTTGCACCCATAGGAACACCCATCATCATGACATCAGCACTAGCATCACTTGTAGGTCGACTTTGAGGTGGTGATAATGGAGAATGCTGTTGCATCTTGTTTCTGTTCGTTGGCTGGTAGTATCCCTTGTTATACTGTCTGGGAAATTGCTGTTGTGGATGCATTCTTAGAGATTGGTGAATCAATGGTTGGTGTTGGGGTGAGAGATACTGTGGTGCGGGAACACATCCAGCTGACAGTGGATCGAAATAATATCTCTGTGCATCAGGATTATGTACATAATTTGACTCTGGTGAGCTGCTATAATTATTATTGAATTGGGTTTGTGGAATCATTGATGGAGAACTTCCATTGGAAAAGGTTTCTTGGAAAGACTTAGCAGGGGAATTCATTAAAAAGGAATTTGTGTTAGAATCAATATCTATTGCTGTTGGTTGCACTTCCTCCTCCATTGTCAGTGGGTAAATAAATTCCTCGCTTGCATACAAATGCGGTGTGAACTGTGGTGTTGGTTCTGGAACTTGTAATTCTTCTTCGGCCGATTTATCAAATGATAAGCTCTTTCTATGGAATATTCGTTCACTAAGTGAAACTTTTGGGGACTTTGGAGAAACAGTAATTAACTCAATTGTTTGTTTTTCAGGGCTGGCTTCTTCTTTTTTCCTCTTTTTCTTCTTGGCGTTATCTTTATGCTTTTTATCTTTAGTTGGACTTGGAACGGGGGCTAAAGGAATAAATGGTGGAGGAATCATCCCTGCAGAAGCTGCTACTGGTGGTGCACCAGGAGGCAAAAATGCAAATGGGAACCCAGCAGCTTGAGCTGCAGCTAATTGAGCTGCTTGGGCTTCCTGTTCCTTCTTTTTCTTTTTTCTTTCCTTTTCCTTTTTCTTCTTCTTGCGTTCTTCTTTTGCTTGCCTCAATAATTTCAATTCCTCGTCTTCCAGCTCGACTTTTGTTGGAGATTCTCCTTGGTTAATCGTTTCATCACCTTCGATCTCGTTCGCATCTTCAACGTCAAATATCTCCTTTTGATCTTCTGTAAGTTCGCCATTTCCCTTTCTGATTGAATCTAATTGATCATTCTGACTCACAGGTGAGTGCAACTGTTGAACTTCTGGAACCAGGTAATTGTCGAGGAAGTCTGGCAGACTTTCTCCATGACTATGGTAGTTGTAAGAGTGATCCGGCAGTTCAGCATCAATGTTGGGGACTGGATAATTGTCAAATGGCTCAGATGGTGCCTCTTGGGCTGATTTCTTTCCCAACTCCGGATGATAATAATCAAAAGGTTCTTGGTATGAATTCAGATTATCATTATGTAAACGCGAATCGGTAGAATTACTCTGGTTTGAATCAATTGTGGGGTCAGGCATTTGTAAAGGATTGTTTGGCTTAAAGGTGTCCTGAGATACCGGAGAATGCATGTATGGATCAAAGGGTTGAGGGTCAGTTGGAGGTGGCTTTCGGGTGGGGGCATGGGGAATATGAGTTGCATGTGGTGTAAATTGGTTGGGATGAAGATAATTTTGATCTGAAATAGTGGACTTATTGAATCTCAGTGATAATCGATCCATTTCTTTGGTAGCATTAAAAAACTCTTCATGTTCATTCATCTCGTCAGTGTTTATGGAGACGGGATAAACATAACTGAAGTCGCTATCTTCGTCATCCTCTTCTTCTTCGCTTTTTTCCTCTTCCTTTTCAGGTTTCTTTTTATCAAGAAATGCCTCCATTGGCAATGGCGGCAACGGCATGTCTTTGTAGTCTTCATTGCTAATTTTTCTCTTTGATGAAGCTACTGATTGAGGTCTGGACATTTTGAAGTGGCTTAAATATGCTTCAGAAGACATAGTTTTCTCGGTTATAACAATCCATTTCTGGAAACCCATCACGTCTGCTTCCACAACTATAGAGCGACCAAATATTTGTTTCATAGCCGATGTTTGATCAGACCCTAATGAGGATAACCAAGTCCATATGTAATAGTCTTGTATATCTACATTATAGATCGATATCTCTGAGAACAATGGAATATCAGGATCAGGTGCTATTTGATTTTTGGTGGACCAGCCAGGACAAACTTCAAATTGTGATTTGATTGGATCAGTAGTTATTCTTGTCAATACTCTACGCGATTCCTCGGTCAATGTGTCAACAATTTCTCCAGTAGACTTCTTGTGAAATAAATTTTTAAGAATGGTATAGTTTTCAACAGAAAGAAAAGCATCTTTCTTATCAAAAGAAAGAGTATGACGAGCTTTTGATATTAATTCATATGCATTCTTGGAAGGTCTTGTCGATTTGACATACACGCATGGGATGGTGATCGTAGATTTCAAGGAATCCTTTTCTTCCGATGGAGGGTATTGGGTAGTTATTAGCAAGGATTGTAATGTTTTTGGCAATTTCAATGTTTCGGTGTCGGTTTCTGGCAACATTGCTCTGAGGAAGGCAAGAACCAAATGAAAAAGAGCATTCGCTGAAGATCTCCACATTTCCACTCCCTCAATAAAGTTATTTTCCTGGACCATGGTTGCATCATAAAATGGAGATTTCATGTGTTTCCTTTGCCCATTAAATGCCCAAAAACTTGCCATCTTTGCCACTTTCCTACCGGAAAGAAAGTTAAATTGGGAATTGGATGTTATTCCTAAGATCAAGTCCAAAAAGTCATATACGATAGAAGCATGGGCAGGAGATGATAGACATTTGGGCATAATGCTAAGAAAGGCATTTCTTGGGTAACCAGCTTCTTTCTCTCTTCTTTTGAATTCAAGATAAACATCCCATCCAATTATTTCATTGTTGGGCAACCTGGACCATAAATACTTCAATCCACATATCAAGGTAAATTCATCAAAGGTTTCCAATATCGATACAACATCCAGTTCATTGTCGTCAACAATTTCTCCATGAGGAAAAATATTTGCCAAAAATGCTTCCAAGTTTTCATCATTTATTTTTGACCTGAATGGTAGGAAGATGTGGGGGGTTTTGGTTCCTCTTTTTTTCAATTGAGTAGTTACCAAATGAAGAATGGATTTTAACTTCTTTCTAGTGAATTGGCTCGAATCAATTATGCCCGAGTCAATAAAGGTTGTTGAGTTTGCATAATGAAGACGAAGATGAGAGTCATCGGGAAGTTTTGGCAATTCCAACTCAGCAAGAGCGGGATTGGACAATACCATGTTGTAATCACTTATGATAAATGTCAGGAAATATGGATGTTTAACTGAACATTAAATGGAAAGGTGGCTAGATATTAGTGCTATCAAAAAAACACTATACGGTAATGTAAGAACTTCGGCAATTATAGAAATTCTTTAAAAACGGAGTTCGTTAGGCAACGAGTTCACGAGGATTGTGGTAAGATTTTTTTAAACAAGATGTAAAATATTACCGATGATATGGCAAATGCAAATCACCGATGATTTTCCAATATTCTTGCTCCGGCAACGATCTGCTAGCCAAAGGATCAGAACGGAAGATGGCGTTATATGTGACAAATTATGATAAGGTGTAAGCGCAACGGCAGGGAAGAAAACGGCCAACGGGGTGGACTATAAATATATCGGGAATGATGATGAGAAATGGGCCGTGTTTAATATAGTAGGATGTTGTCAGGGATAAAATGGTGGTCAATTGCGCAAGAGAATCAACTATATGTATATGTGACTCTCTCGGGGTACTAGTGTGAAGGAAATGTCTAAATCTGTAGAAACTAAAAAGATGGCAGTAATAGGGAGTGATTAGGAATGTTTTTATGCTGGAAGTATGGATGAAATTGGTTGAGAATAGAATGCTGAAACAAAAAAATATTAGTCAAAATTCCTTCTCCGGGATTGTTTTCTGGGAAGTTGCAATTTGACAAGATTATATAGCGAGCGCGACGGATGCACGAACGGTATTTAAATTGGTGATTAGTAGACGATACACGATCTGATGTTGGTAAAGTGACGGTGATGGTACAACAGGAGAGCTTGAAGAAGGGAAAAGCAAAGAATAAAGTTGGGAGCGTGCATAATAATATTGAATATTTTCTCGCTGCCAGCGACTATTTTGTAGATTTATTTGCATTATTATTAAATCGGCCTAAAAAGGCAAGATTTCTGGGAAAATAAAATTAACTAAGGAGATGCCGCTAAAAAATAGCTGTGAGCCAAAAAATAATTGCGGCAGTGGATCTCGACAATGGCTGAGTTGTGATCACCTCAGGTGGATGAGATACGTGTTTCAAACACACAACACGGTCGCCAAATGGTTGGCACGGTACACAGGGTTTTTATTGAACAATAAAAGTACATTTTGTGTGTCATTACGGGTAAGCGAGCTTCTAGGACCGTTGAAGTTTCTTTGTCAACCGCCACCATAGTACCACACAATGTTTATGGGTGGAACATGAAACTAGAAACCAAACTGGTGTTCCTTCGAAATTGACATATTCTTCGGTAAATGTTGCCCATAGTGGCTACGGAAATGGAACTAGATGAAAACTTGACCCTGTATTACCAGTGACTATTGCAATTCACCATTGTTCAAAATAGGATATAATTCCAATGGGATCAGAAAGTTGCGTAAAATAGGTGGAACTTCAAACTGACGCAATTGTAATTCGGAAGGTGAATATCCGTCGCCTTCTTTACTGAATACCGGAAGCTCACTGGCAATCTCAATTTTTAAAGGATGTCAAGACAGTATATTCATTTCCTTTCGCACTTGAGTTATGTATTGGGTTATAGTTTTGTTTAGGAAGTATCCCCAAACCAGGCACATGGATTAATCAAACGATAATGCCAAGTAACGCATATAAAACCCTTGATGATCTGTAGTATGTTTCAAGGTGACAAATTTGCACTTGCTACCGCATGAAACGTAATACCATGGGTGGTAATGGATGAGAATGTAGACGAAGGTGAAGACGTAGGTAATTAGTGATAATGCCGTTAGAAGCCCACGATTTGCTAACTACATTGGGCATCTGTCATGTACAAGGACAAAGTGAAACAAGACAATGACATGATGATAAATTCCATATCGATGATATTGGACTGGCACTTTGATCAATGTTTTTGTCGTAACTGTGACTTCAAAATTGCCACCTGGTTGCAGTGTTGGCTCATGCTACCAGATGGAAATCACCAAGCATACTATTGGATCTTTGCGCAGACAAGATGGTTGTGATGACGTCTATGTACTTGAATCGTGGTGATCCTCACTGGTGCAATTAAAGCCATGTCGGTTTGGAAACGGTATGTTTAAGAATGGCAAAAGTTAAATTCGGAAGTCAAGACAACTGCAATCACAGTGGTTGTCTTGGACTCGTTGGCATCGATGATTCTAATCGTTATCGGGACTTCTACTTTTGGCCGTTAGTCTTTAGTGACTGTAGTGCCGTTATATTCTTTGTACATCCTGTCCACTTAACTTGTATGTGTATACTATCATTGTTCTTTGAACTCGTAATCCCTTTTCCCGTTTTTCTGCCATGTAATGATTGTATCTTCCCCAGAAATCAATCTTCTGGTTGTCATTCCATTAGACATGCACTTAATTATCGCTGACATTCCAATACTTCCCTGCCACTCTGTCTCCAAGTTGACTTGCTGGGTGCAACGGGGTTCCAGCAAACCGTATCTTGTCCCACCTTTGATAATTGTCGACAAGAATGAACTTGCCTCACCGTACAGGGTCCTGCAGTGGATTGTCTCTACCCTTGCATTCAGCAAACCGCTGCAGGCGCAAATATGCATGCAATGTATTATCGCCAGCATACAACTAATAACTAGTATGCATTATCCAACGTTCTCTCGCCCGGACTCGAGCGCACCATAGTTTTCTTCTGGGCAGTCGGTTCATTGAACCGCGGTTCAAAGCCTCTATTACCATTGCACATTGTCTAGTATCATTCATTTCTAGCTTAATATATAAGCTAGATACCAGGATGCGAATCGTTGTAAGTTTCTTTCGTTCTACCTAAGCCTGTAATAATTCTATCTAATTTTATCTTAAATGAACCCCAATAAACTAAGACTTCAATCTGGTTGTAGATTCCAAACATTTAAAGTAGCTTGCATATCCAATTGGCTTTGATTCAAATGTTATCATCGTTCGAAAATATCAAGATCAACCTTCCATCTTTTGTCAATTATTTCATGCCCATACTTACAATTACTTGAATAATCACTATACCCACGATTAAATATACTAGTTTATCTTTTTTGCTCTTTTAATTTCTCTTCCGTATTCTAAATTCCTCCACCTACATTATCATTAATAATACAATTGAATATCCTCTATAAACTAATAATACCATACAAATCATGTGTCTATTCGAAATCTCGATTTAGTGCTGTCAAGTTGGACATGCTGTTGATCACTCGCAAGTCACTTTGGCCCCCGCCACTGTTCATACCAGTAGAATTGCTCAAAAGCACAGCGGCAGCAGCGGCTGTACCTGGCAAGTCGGTCAAGGAATGGTGAGATGAGATTGTGGTAGTGCCATCCGCTCGGGCAGCGGGCCCATTGGTATGGTTGTTGTAGCCAATGGCTGGTGATTGGGTGCTATTGGATCCTCCATCGAGGGTGTCTGAGCTTTGGTTCATGTGCATGGGCAACTCAGGAGCCATGGAAGAAGTTGGGGCCTGAGGTGGAAGATGCGAGTAGTCATTATTTAATTTTTGTGTCGTTGGGATTTGCTGGGGTGGTTGGTGTAGCGTCTGTGGTTGTTGGGAAAGTGGTTGTGGTTGCAGAGGGATCTGTTGAGGTTGTTGAGGAATCTGCTGGGGTTGTTGGGGTATTTGAGAAGGATGTTGGATCAGAGACTGAACAGGTAGCTGTTGAGGTTGTTGTGGAATCTGTTGGGAGTGTTGTGGTAACTGTGGTTGATGTGGGATTGTAGATTGAGACATTTGATGAGGTATGGCTGCCTGTGGAATATTCTGCTGTGGAGGTGCTCCTAATGGGTCCCCGGTGTTCAATGTTGTAGGAATAGTGGACGGTATCGAAGTCATATTCGACTGTGCACCGTTTGTCACTTGAGATACGTAATTTGCCTCCTGGAGTATGTTCGCCAAGGCATCGTAGCCCCCGACATTCTGAGCTAACACAGCACAGTCTTTATGGTTGTCAAGAATGGTCTTTAAATTGATTACAATAGTGCGCAACAGTGACACCTGTGCCGACATTTCACGGTAACCAGATGAATAAAAGGATAATTCGTCTTCCATTTTTTGAATCAACTGTTTTTTACGCTGTCTGCATTTGGAGGCAGCTACTCGGTTTCGTTCCAAGAAACTCTTTCGCTTCTCGTCATCATTCTGCTTCTTTGGGTTGCTGTCGGAGTCACCCGATTCATTGGCCAGAAGACTGTCGTTGCGCAGAGAGTTAAACTCTTCCTTTTCTACCTTGACCTTGGGTTCTTTTTTGGGGCCTGGCTTGCGCCCTCGCGTTCCAGTGGTAGTTTTTTGCTTCTTGTTCGTTGTAGATGATTTCTCTGCCTTTCTCTTTTTAGAAGGATCTTCTTGGGGGTCCGTTTGCTGAGAATTCGAGGAAGGCATTGCTTTTGGCAGAGATTCAAGCTGCTGGGGTTGGGGCTGAGGATGGGGCTGAGGTTGAGGTTGGGACAAGGATTGAGGTTGGGTCTGAGAACGTGGCTGTACTTGGTTGTGGATTTGGTTATTAATTTGGTTCTGTGCCAGATTTTGGAGTTCATTCAGAACCAGGTTCTGGACATGGTTTTGAATTTGGCCTTCAATTGGTCCCCCTACTTGGCTCTCAACTTGACCTTCGTGGCCATGAGGATTCTGGTCCAGAGCTTGCTGAGCAGCTCCATATGGCTCCTCTTGTATTGCAGGAGGCTGGATGCCATTCATTCTCATTGGGGGCAACATAGAAGGCAACGAATTAGATGCAGAGTTGCCCGTGTTGGTGGAGGTGCTATTTCCTGCAGATGGGGGAACGATTCCCAAAAGGCTGGACAATCCCGGGGTCATCGGGCTGTTCAAAAATGCCCCGGGAGTGGTGAGTCCTGGAACCATGGATCCAAAGCCGAAACCATGATTGATTCCTCCTGGGGTCAACCCCAGACGGATGTTAGACTCATTGGGCGTCAACCCCGTCTTGCGCAATGACGACAAAAACTGGTTGAATGATCCTGATTGCTGCTGTTGGGGTTGGGGTGGTGCTCCTGATGCTAACAATCCATTCCAGAGTGTCGAACCCGGCGTACCTGGATTCAGGGCGGGAGCCTGTGGAGATAGTCCCAAAGGGGGAAGACGTCGGCCGCCTGGGGTAAATAAAGGTGGGGTTATTCCTGGTAATTTGCCTGCCGATTGGTTGACACTGGCGATGTTAGGGATATGTAAGTTATGCTTGTTGGAAGAGTTGCCCAGTGACGACGGCGACTGCGACAGCTTGTCGCCGGGAGTGTCGCCAAGAGCAGACTCCTTGGACGCAAATGAGCGTTCAAATGGATTGAGCTCTAAGTCGAAGGTAGTTTTCAGCTATTGCAGTTAGTAATTAGTTGGTAAATATGGAGAATGGGAGAATAAATATTGATATAACGTGTGAAAGACATAATGACGGGTCAAGGCTGCTAAGAGGTCGCAATTGGACATAGTTTTAACTTCACGGTGCAAATACTCTGCATCCAAACCAAATGATCAAGAATGTGCCATTTCAGTTCCAAGTTGGTTCACAACAATTGAAGCAAAAACACCATATTAATCGAAGTAGCGTAATAACTGCTCGAGTCCATTGTAAACAACTAATGGGAAATTGAAAATATAGTGAAGATGATCAAAATTGAACGCTGAAGGCATCCAAACTCACAAAAAATGGCAATGAAGGCACTGAATTGGAATAAAAATGGCAAAAACGTGTTTCTATCTTTCGAAAAAGGACAAATGCAGTGCAAACGGCTGGTATAAGAGAAATATCACGGACTAAGTGCCATGCAATGGCCGAGAACGTCCACAAAACGGCGTCTAATGGAAATCAGCAAAACTCAGAACTAGTAATACCGTCAAAAACAGCCAAAACAGTCATTTGTAAAGTCATTGCGGTCTATAACAGTAGCAAGCCCGCGTGTCCAGCAGCACCACCAAACTCGCGTAGATAACCTCCAAACAGCTTAGAATTTCTTTCAGCAATCTAGACCCCTCCACAACGGTCTTGACCCCCCAAAATACCCATAATCGCCCAAATCTCCTCCTCCTCTATCAAATACATACCTCGCTCGACATGGCTCGGGCCTGGCGTGTTTAACAAAAAACAAATCAAGCAAAAAGAAAGGAGCCAGAACGCGGACACGGCGGCGACAAGCACTCCTTGTGATGTATGGATGCAAGGATGTACGCCTGGATGGTCAACAATTAATAAGCACTGGTTTGCAAATGGGTTGTGTTTTTTCTGTGTGGGACCTCAAGCAAAATTTGTGGCCCCGGAAGTGAGGAGTTCCGGACACCGCCAGTTCCGGACGCCACCGGAAATATCTCGAGGGCGACGTGCCGCCGCGAGGACGCCGGATGCCGTCAGGGGCCAGCACGCCAGGACGGTCGTGCGTGGTCTGGATGGACCGGGGCGATGTCCCACAGCAGGTCCCAGTTGTGGGGGCGTGGGGCATGGGACCTGCATCTGCCTAGCCGGTGTAGGGCGAGGTCGATGGCAAGGAGAGAAACACGGTCCATGGCAGGGGCTAGCCGTGCTTACATCAGTGCTTACGTGGGTGAAGGCGCTTGTGCCACGAGGTGGTTGGTGCCAGGTTTCATGGGATGACGCTGCAGGACAGTGGTGTCGCTTACTGAGGGGTTCAATGACGTAACATGTCGATTGCTTTTGTGGATGGCGCTATATGCAACCCGGTGTCAGTGGGCAAGTCGGCACGTGCTGGTTCTCACGTGTTACGACGCGGTCAGCAACGATCGTGTGATATTGACACGTGCATGGCGCGTGTGACGGGCATCACGATGCATGCATCACATGATTCAACGTTTTCACGTGACCTCCTAGCTTTGGATATTCTCAATCAACTTGTTCAACTTGTCCACCTGCTCTTGCTTGCTGTCTTCCTTGGCCAACTCAGGGTTCTCGTTGAGTACCTCCTGCGCCTCCTCGTCCGCCGACTTGTCCACGGGCTGGGCTACGGGAGGTTTGCTCTTGTCAATCTTGACCGCGGGCTCAGCGGGGACCGCTGGCTCCAGGTCTTCATTCACTGCCCTTCTCCATCCCGTCTTCAAGATGTCGGTGGTGTCGAACTTGGGGAAGGGATGAGCCTCGGTGTTGAACACGTAGTCAGTCAATGGGATCTTGTTGTCGTCATCAAATAACAAGTACAAGTACTTCAAGGTCTCGGCCCACCAGAACGACTCGGTATTGTCCTTTTTCTTGGTGGAACCGTCAGCAAGCAACTGGGTCACATCGTCCAAGCACAGGTACGATACTTCACCCTTGGAATTGGTGATTTTGGCGTGCTTGACAAAGTTTTGAAAGATCTCATATCCCCATTTACGGTACTTGGTGTCTCCGGTCAACCGATAGAGGTAGAACAACGATTCCACAGTCTCGGGCCGCTGCAAGTTGTGGCGGTCCAATGGCTTGATGTGAAAGTCGTCGGTTTTGGAGTCGTCCTGGTTGAACACAACAATCTCGGGTGCGAGACCCGTGGCTGCCACATCGTGGTACATCTTGTAGCACGTGTACGTCAACTGCTCACCCAAGTCAAAGTGAGTCTGGCGCTCGTCATTCCATGAGGACAACTTACGTGCCTCTTCTAATGTCAAGCCCCCTGTGGCTCCAAGGGCAAGTAGACCCCCGTAGAAACACACCAAGTGGTCCATCTTGGGCGATAACTTGCCCCCAACACCCGACTCCAACTCACCAATAAACGTCAACCCGTTGGGCTTGGACTTGCCCACCATGTGTTTCTGGATCCCTGCTACCGACTCGCGGTACAAGTCCCAGTACACGGGTTCGCCGCCCTTGGTCTGCAAGTACTGCTTCAACAAGTATTCGTAGTAGGAGTCGCCACGCGACCCCAACCGGATCAAGTTGCCCTGGTATTTGCCGGTGTCGGGGTTGACGTAGATGGGCACGACCCCGTCCACGGGCTTGTTGGCCTCCAATACCTCCATTACCTTCTCGGCACGCTGCCACCACAATGCCTCTCCTGTCAACTTGCTCAAGTACTTGAACTCTAATTGCAATGTCGCCACCTCTGCTGTGGACGAAGCGCCATTATCAACGTGGTTTTTGACCCCGTCGCCTGTTTCCAAGTTCACAGATGAGTAGGGGATGCCGGTGGGGCTCTTGAACGCGCCCTCCAAGGCGTTGGCCAAGTTGACGGCTTTGTCCAAATACACGTCATCCTCAGAAAAGTGGAACGCCGACAACAACCCTCCCAACATGCGGATAGTGGTCTCGAACGTGTTCACTTGGTAGTCAAAGATATAGTCCAAGTCCTCCTTGATCCACTTGCGGGCGCGCTCCACCTCCAATTGAGCGTCCATGATCATCAACGTGTCCAACGAGTCGACAATCATCCATCCCAACGGCCGAGGACCCATGTTCTCTCCAGTGCCTTTGATGGGATGGTACACGTCGTAGCCCCACCCGTGCTTTTCGTACGTGTGCCATGATTCCAACATCGCGGTCTTCACCTCTTGTTGGGCGTGTTTCCAGGGGTCAGCAAGAGGGAGTGACCATTGGCTAAAGTACCCTGCATTCACAACGTGGTACACCGCATACAACACCACCGAATAGAGGAGTCCCTTGACCAACATGGCCCCTCTTCTTTTCCTGGTGGACGCTGGCACAAATGCCGACGTCGTGGGCTTGTCCTTGTAATACAACGGCAATGCGCCTGCCAGTTTGTCCTTTGTGTTCTCCCGGGTGAATTTGCCAAATGAAAAGGACATTGACAAAGTCACGGGACGGTGAGTTCAATGAGTGCGAGGGATAGCTCGGGTAGCGGTACCAGATACGTCCCAGTTGAATGGTTGTGAGGAGGAGTTGAGGTTGAGCCGCGACGTGCGGAGGATAAAATTCATCGCCGAATGAGGAACGGTTGTGATTGCACGGCGTAGGCTACCTGAAACGGGAAATATGCGACGACGGTGACGGCAATTGTGTCACACGAGCAAACCTTAAAGGATGGGAACAATGGGTGCGAGGGGGTGGGGATATGTTAGGATGCGTTGAGGGGTTCCATGCCGTTTTGTAGTATCTTGGGTGGTGGTCTGCTCGTTTAGGAATAACTTTGTAGGATATAACTGCTAGATGATTGATAGTCTCATATGCCATTTTCCAGGAAAAGGGGAATAGCAGTGTCTGTAAAACATAGAAGATATTGCAAGATGAATTGTAGGATTTGTGGAACTATTGAATAATCAAGTGAATTGAAGCAATAGTCCGGAACCTTCGTCATTTCTCATGGTAAAGGAACGGAATTGCAGAGCCAACTTTGGATGTTATAAAAGATGCCAGCTATTGTAGGGATTTGGTAAACCATCGATTATTGGAGATGATAGACTGAATTGAGGTAATATGCTAATATTCATTATATCAAAAGGATTTAAACTGCTTTGGCAAGTGAGATGTCATGTTAATGCGTTGTCGTTAATCGGGATATCATTTAACATTGGTTCCAAACGGGTATTGGGTTGTGGTATACCATCAATTCTTTATATCGATAGAGTAGGAAACGGGATTGTCCTAATCTTGTTCTTCTGGTTGTTCAACTTAAGAGTGGCTGCAAATCTATTATAAACCAATTTCCACTGGTCTGCCATAACCGCCATAACCACTGGTTTAGGAGTCCACAAAGGTTTGGTCAAGTAGTCATACACAGTTACGTGTTTCAAAATATATGGTAGAATTCGTCTTTTGATACCATCACGAGAAGGTAGACATGTACTAACTGTGTCCACTCAGCTCATTAAAGCAAGGTAAAATGTGAAACAAGTTTTGTAGTTGTCTTTTGAAGGTGGTCGTAAACCAATAAACCTATAGAACACTGGTGAACCATGATATTCGATGATTCATATTGATTCTTTTCTTAATTCTATGTAGTTAAATGTGGACTATATGGCCGTTGCATCACATTCAATGCACATACTGATACGAAGAGTATAAATGTTGATATTGCAAGTTGTTGCACTACTGAATGCAAATACAAACACCCAAGGAGCAAATTTTTGATGAGCTTGAATCCAAGTGATGTAATCATAAAAGGCTATTGTCAACATGAACTACTATTGAACCATTATACTGCCAGAATTGTCCTTCTATCATTAAAGTAAATTAAAGAGTGGAGGAAAGCGAAATAATGTTGGAATTTGCAACCAAAAAGGAAATTGTTGCAAATGTTCCACTAAAAGGCAGGGAATAGCAAATATAAGAAAAGAAGACATGCGTGTCTGATCAATGGTATGTTTACCATACATGCACAGACAGGGTAAGAAATAGCAAAAGTCAAGAAATGAAGGTATATACTTCTATGCAATGATATGTTCTTATGACACAAGTACACATTACCCATTGAACTTGATTAAAATAACAGTAAAATAATAGTTACAACTGTAACGTAGCTTAGAAAAGCATTGACCAAGTGAAATACATGATGGTAACATTTCTCATGAATTCAAGCACATTCGAATCTTTGAAAATGGGGATATACTATCAAGTTTTTTATGAAAATATAAAAATATTGATAATCCGCTGGTGCACGAACAATCCATGTTCTTTTACTTATTGAAAGCTAACCCATTAAAAGAACTGGAGCTAATACAATATTGTATTTGTATACCTGCTGTGCTAAGAGAGATTTGCATTGGGATTCGTAAATCTTCAGGGTCTATAAATTGTGTACTTCCGGTATTGTGTTGCAACCAAGTGTTTTTGCAACCATATGAGCAAAGAATACCATTGATAGCAGAAAAGCCAATATCCACAATGCCCGTGACTCTTTCTTATTCAAATATGATTCTAGAATATCAGTTCAATCTATCAATACTAATAATGACAGCCATATGTTGCGATCCATATATTGTACTACGGATTACAATGATCGATGGTCACACAGAACAAGGTTACAACGCCCAATATATCAAAACATAAGCGGTATCAAAACATACAAGTGATATCAGAGACTTGGCATCCTCAATGGCAGTAAGCTCATCATTTCATTCCGGCTGCTTCTTCCGTATCCATATTTCCAATTGTACACTTCCAACCCATTTCCATAAACGCAACCCTGCTTGCATCAGGCATCCCCGTAACCATCAAGCGCAACCATTACCAACAAGCACATCAATACCTTCACACAATAACTTCAAGCACATCCTAATGTCAATAATACTCTTCAAAGTCCCTACCCAATAAAACTACAACGCACATAATCGACCCCACATCCAAACTGCTGCCCATCTACGCCCTCGCCATCCCCCTGTATGACTAGTGCAAATATCCTAACCTTGAAACCAACCAATACTACACTCACAGCACCATGGAGCTGCTCAATGCTGTCAATAATGAGACCTCGCATACGTCAAGATCATTATTGCCCTGCCAACGGTCCACTCCACACCTACAAATATACCGTCTCGTTTCCCTATGCGCGACCGGGCACCGCCGTTTCGCCGCGCCATGACATTGTGTCTGTATGGTGTTCATAACCTGGCACACCCCCAAACGGCACGCCACCTGTCGGGACCAGCAGACCCCGGCCACATGACCACGTTTACAATGCCATGACTACCAGGCCTATCTCCGGCATTCACTAACTCCGTTCCCCTGCCAAAAAAATATACGTCATTGTGCCGACACATCGGCTTTATTGACGTGCAATTCCGATTACCGCACCTGAGGTTCTCCTCGGCTGGCATTGCCGTTTTTTTGGGGACGGACCGCTCGTTCCGCAATTCTGCCGTGCCTGGGCGCCAACCGCCCTGCTGTGTTCCCCATTGCTTCTGTCTTGGACGTGGTTGTTCCTGTTGGTCCAATCGTAATTACCCCGGAGTTAGTGCCGATTCCAGTCCCGGCGCCGCATCAAATACATCGAAAAAAATTATAACCGATCAGAGCCTTAAATCTCGAGTTGCTGAGGTCAAAACGAGACTATTGTTGCTATTAACAGGTCACTGTAAAAGGATTGTGTTGCTGAGAGTCTTTGAGGTCCAACCCTTCTGTTTGTCTGGTCAAAAGTCGTGAGTCTGCGACATCCAACCTACTCAGTGACTTTATTCCCTCATTGCTAGGCTGGTGGCCGTGCTAATTGCTGCAGATGCCGCTCCCTCTGGCCTCTGGCGACACCGGGGCCTCGGTTGCTCCACTTCAGGGTGTCTACTCGCCGTCAGGCTCATCAGTGGGCTCGACTCCGGTCCCATTTGCAAAGTCTCACTCTAAAGGCGACTCGGAAGAAGAAGGCAAGAAACCCAAGGCCACCCGCCGCTCGGTGGCATGCAAGAGCTGCCACTCCCTTAAGGTCAAGTGCACCCCAGCCGACGTAAACAACCCCGCAGGACCATGTGTGCGGTGTGTCAATGCCAATCGCAAGTGTGATATCGACTTAAACCAACCCCGGAAGCGCCGAAAGAAGGCCGATATCATCGCCGCCAACCGCCAGGCGGCAGCCGCAGCAATGGACCATGCTGGTGATGCTGGTGAAGGTGTCAGTTCCAACACTGTGGGAGATAATAAGTCCGTTTCTGGAGGCACTGGCAAAGCCAACGGAGCCGTCGATTCCCGCACAACAAAGTCGTCCACGGCACTCACGTCCCCAAGTTCTCGCATCTCACCCCCGGCATTGGCTTCGTCCGGTGTCGCTAAACAAGACACCCCACTCTTCCGCTCCCAACCAGGTACTGCTCCAACCTTCGGTTCCCACTCATCTCCATTCACCTCCAGCGACAAGGAAAGCGAGACGGTGGCGAAGTTACAGCTTCGTGTCAAGCAGTTGGAGGCTCAGTTGGCCCTTCACCGCGGGGGTTACCCCCCAGGATTTGCCAGTGCTGGTACTCCCGAGCTGGCGTCGCCGCCATTCATCTCCAAAATCGATCTCGAGCGCGAAATCACCGTACTCTGCGAGTCGTCAGCGGCAAGGTTGACGGACGTTACCAACGACCTCAAACTTGTGGCAGCCCGCCGATTGGGGTTATTGCGAGACGGCTCACCCGTAGACGTGGTGTCTACGGGAATCCTCACTATGAAGGAGGCCCGTCACCGGTTGCAGTTGTACCGCACCAAAATCTACGCCGAGCATCCGTTGGTAGAAATCCCCGAGTCGACGACGGCAGATGAGTTAAGGCGTGACCAACCGTACTTATTCAATGCAGTCATGTCCGTCACCAATGCAGTTTGCTCTGACAATTTGGACATGGACACCGCCCTTACTATAGACAACGAAGCCACAAAGTCCATTGCTTTTGAGGTGATTGTCGCAGGTACCAAATCCGACGAGTTGATCAAAAGCTTCATGGTGCTCTGCTTGTGGTACAACTCCCCAGAGCTTTTCCGGCACCGACGCTACCACCTTTTGAACACCATCAGTGTGACATTGTTGCACGACTTAGGGATCTTGTCGAGGCCGTCGTTCTCATTCTCCAAAGAAGATGGTGCGGTCAAAGAGACTACTGACCCCAACCTCAAGAACATTGAGTACAGGTCGTTGATTTTGATCATCTACTTCACCACTGTGAGCATTTGCTTAATCTTGCGGAGAACCATTTATGTAAAATGGACACCCTACGTCGAGGAATGCTGTAAGATCTTAGAACTGTCCTCTGAGCAACGGTTCCGAGACTTGGCATTGTTCTCCCGTCTTAATAACTTGCTTGAGAAGATCCACCACATCATCCACGCCCCTGATATCTCCGATAAGCGGACGTCGACATCCCAGTACATCATTCACGAGTTCCAGAAGTCGTTGTCGATTATTCGGTGCAAAATTAGAGACGACGACCACGCCAATTTGGCTTACTACTTCTCGGTAGAGGCGTATTTGCACGAACCATTTCTCAGTAACGTCTTCTCCAATGACGAAGACCCCGAAAATATGAAGTTGTCAGATGCCTCAGTCAAATCCATCTCTAATTGTACCAGCTCGTGCTTGAATGCCCTCGACGAATTCAACCAGTTGACTTCGGAACAGGTAGCGTGCATCCCCTTATTTTACACATCTCGTATCATATACACTGCTGGCATGTTGTTGCGATTGAGATATGTCATCCTTTCCCTCCCCTCACTAATTGAAAAGGACTTAGTTCCCCAGCATGCTGTCATTGCCATCCAAAAAGCTAACCGCTTGCTTGACCATGCCAGTATTCAATATACCAACAACCATTTTCTTAAAAAGACTCGCTTAGTTCTTCAATTATTCATTCAGACCTATGCGACTCAGGTACAAGATCTTTTGCGCCGCAACGGGGAGACCCCACAAAACTTCCAGCCCATGAAGATGACTGACCACGAGAAGCGTGAAATAGACAAATTGGCCACTATGTTCCGGGTTCACCACGATTCCAACCACAAATCACTTGTACTAGATGAACCTGAGCACGTCAACCATTCCGTTCCATTGGACATCCTCTCGTACGCTGCCACCTTCAGAATGGAGGGCAAGGATATTATAAAGAGATCAATCTCGGAGACGCGTGAAGTAAATTCGCGGTCAGTGCCAGCACCGAAGTTTGGATCTGCCGACAACACTCCCGCCACCGGTGTTGACTCTCCAGCCGTGAGACCGCAATATAATGCTCATCAGTCACAGCCTGCAATGGCCTCAATACCGATGACAAAGATGGAACCTCCAAACCCCCCACCATTGATACCTTTCAATGACAATGGTAGTACTGCGCCTCAAATGGATACTATGGGTGCGGGAATGGGGCTTCCTCAACCGCAGATACCACAGATGGGCTCGGGCATCAATTACTTGGCCAATGCCGACCAATTGGAGACATCATATTTGGCGTTGAATGATGAGTTCTGGGCCAACTTGTTGAGCACAGACTCCTCTGACCGCATCAACTTCAGTAATAGCAACGTCAACACAGCTCAGACTAACGACGAAGTTTTTTTTATGAATAGTTAGTAATATAATGTAACATTAGTATGGACAAGGTTGTTTGAATAGCATATACCAGGGTGTTATGTAGGTGGGTTGTTGATATGAGCTATTAGAATGAGTATTTTCAGGAACGAAGAACTTCAGTTGTTACTCTCTGAATAGCTGACATCATAATTCCTATCTTCAAAAGTTCAAGAAGCGAATCAAGGAGTAATGTCAACATGTACCTTTGTTCAAGGCATTTTCTTTAAATTGAAAATGGTAGTGAATAAGTAGAGTAGACACAGAGTGAAATACAGTTAGAACTTACTAAATTTAGCTGCTAAACTACAAATATTATAAGTAGTTGAATATTAACAGTACTTTTCTCTTCATTTATAGCTTGCTTCGACTATAAAACCCCCATAATGCTTCACTCTAATTGCAGTTGTATTCTCTCTCGCTACAAATGTGCACATTTTGCACCCAAAATGCCCTAGAAAAACAAAAAGTCTGCGACCCAGACGATTGTTTCCGTTACCAACGACACCGTTTTCTTGCCGATACCGTCGATTTCCATTTTCACGTCGATGCTGAGTAATAAACAGAGCGACCGCGTACGTTTTGGGATTGTGGACATAGTCAGGGTCGTCGGCGGACTACTTCTCGTCAATGCTTTCCTCTCGTGGTGGTTTACGTCGTCATCCACCTGGGGTTATCAGGGACGGCTTATCAACCCCCGGTACTGGCGACATTGTCTCACCAGCAGCCCCCTCAACCTCACCCTCGATGAGCTTGCCTTGTACAATGGCACTGACCCCGCGTTGCCCACCTACTTGGCAGTCAATGGCAGGGTATATGACGTCACCAGCTCGCCAGGCATCTATGGTCCCAAGGGCACCTATCACCAGCTTTGTGGCAAGGATGCATCCCGGGTATTCGTGACGGGATGTTTCATGAATCCTGGTGAGTTCACCTACGACTTGCGGGGTCTCGACCGTGCCGAAGTTGACCACGATCTCCGCCAATGGCAACAATTTTTTGAGGACAACGACAAGTATTGGTTTGTGGGAGAAGTCCAACACCCCCCCTTATCGGGTGAGCCTCCTGCGCCCTGCGAACACATCAAGTTTCCGGGAATGCATGGCCATTAGTATGTGTAAGAGGAAGAGGGGAACGTATATGTCACGTGTTTTGGTAGTGTCTATCAAAGATTCCTTATTATGTCCAAATGTAAGCAACAATTAGTGCCAAATCAGGCATTTAATGGATGATTAAATGTTGTAATTGTGTTAAATTGTGCATTGTAAATTGCGAGGATGCAAATATTGATTTCGAAACGGAAACTTGTGAATAGGGAATGTGAGAAATGGAATATAATGGGAATATAAATTTGGAAGCATCAAACAGAGATGTCATAAAGTGATGTTGAAAGAACTGTAAATGGTCCTAGTAATGTGGTTGTGGATGCAGTGATTGGCAATACAAGTAATGATAAAACTGCTATTGTAATTGGTGGTATTGTACTGTATTAATATGTATGTATGTATACGTGACCCATGGAGATTAAATCACACTGTTCGTGGTTAATCATTGGTCATCAAGAGAACTCTATGTGTTTTCATTAGATATCATTGAGCTGTTTCCTTCTTCCTTTTACCTTTCTATAAGCACCCTACGACGTAGCACTTTCCAAACTCTTGGACAACACCTGCACCAACTCGTGGGCATCCTCCAACCCAATGCTGATTCTGATCAAATTGCGATCCACTTCCCATTTTGCAACCTCGTCCAACTCCTGATAGTGTGCAAGAATGGCGTAGGGGCAGGCCAAGGTGAAATTTGTGCCCAATGAGGGCCCTTTATGCAAGTTAGCAGCATTAAAAAACTTGACAGCTTGTTGAGGTTCGTGGAACAAAAACGATATCAACCCCCCATATCCACCCCCTGGGTTTCTTATGGCTTCGTAGTGCAATCTCGACTCACTCAAGGTAGGGTAATACACCTTGGAGATCAACGGTGACTTGCTCAACAAATCCACCACCCGCAATGCCGTAGCATCGATCTTGTGCACTCTCTCGGCAAAGTCACGCGAATTCCGTTCCAACCAGAGAGCATCTTCGGCCCAGAAGTTGTTTTCATACTCACGGTCAAAGAATGCCTTCAACGTCGAGTAGTAGCTTGAGAGAGGGTTCAACACCAACGACCCCGCTAACACATTGGAATCGCCCGAAAACACCTTGGTCAATGATGATGCCACCATGTCGGCAAAGGGCAACACATGGATATTTAGAAAGTTTCCCACCGTTTCGTCCACCACGACCGCAAAGTGGTACTTGTCAGCCAACTGTTTAATCCTAGCCAAATCAGGAGTTTTTAACAAAGGATTGGAAGGACATTCGCAAAATAGGGCCATAATGTCAATTTCTCCACTCTCCAACATATTCTCCAACTCTTCGAGTGACTTGTCGTCACCTAACCCCAAGAAGTGAACTCCGGGACCAAATTTGCGAAGGATATTTAGGGTGTCGACATAGGGGAAGCCAAAGCACACCGATTTTTTGGCTTCAACAGAGGTCTCAAGCAAAGCGTGGTGGGCAAAAAAGATCGATGCCATCCCCGATGGGAACAAGTAGACATCAGTCTCACTCAAGTATTTGCCTCTTCTCGACTTTTCCATCTCCTCAATCTGGTTGCGCGACTTGTCCACTTTCCCACAAATCCGTCTTCGAAGGGCAGCGTTTGCTTCTTTGGCAAACTTCAAGTCGAGAATTCGGCCAAACTTCTGTTCGATAAAAGTATCAAACTCTTTGTCAGATTCGTCGGTATGGGACCCCGACCCCGCAGACCGGCCTGCGGAAATCGACGGCGAACGCAGCTGGATCTGCTGGGCCTGGATGGCTTGCTTAACGTTTCCCGACCTCGAAGGTCCCACGTTTTCCTTTTCAAACAACTCCTTCAACACATACTCCCCCATACGGGAACTGATCCCTTCCCCAGAGTGCTGCCAGTAGTTTTTAGCAAGGGGAAACTCGCTGGCAGGGAAAAATACCACCCCGATAGTGGATTCGATGACGGTAGATTTGTCGTCTTCGGTGGCTGGAGGCGGAGTGCTTAACTGAAGTACCCTGAGTGACAAATGAGGCTTCTCTGATTTATTCTTGATGAACTCCCGGCACCTCTTGGCCACTTTATAGGAAGGAAACACCATACATCGCTCGCCCTCACGGCCGTACTTGCTCTCCAATTGACGCGCAAGGTCCTGGATGATGGGATGGATGAAGAACCGCGGATATCCCGAGTTCATCTTGCTCACCACCCAATCTTCGCCCTCTTCATAGCCCACGGTAGCTTCCCAAGTGGGTAATGTCACCGATACTGCATGTGGGATGTTAGGAATCGGCATTCCTATCTCTTGGGACGGCATGGTGATGGTTTTGCTAGGTTTGTGGTGTATGTTATGGTAGGTGCAATGAATAGAGTGATTCAGAAAATGACAAATGAATCGCAGACTAAATGTTGAGAATTTTCGAATCACGGAAATGATAGGAGCCCAATGGCTGCGAAAAACTTGCGAGGGAATTTAGGGGGGTAACGGGAGGAAATGGGAGTGGTAGGGGGAGGGGTCATAATTTATGTAAATGTATATGCTGAGTAAGATGCTGGGGTTTTACCTAAATGGAATATCAACTGAATATTCAAGCGTTTGCTCAAGTTTGTGTTCAATTTATATGATCAAGCGGGACATGAGTATAAGAAATTAGTCAATAACCTGAATCGAAGATATCAGCTTGTTTTAATAAATGCAAATACAGCAACGTGAAAAGTAGTTAAAGTGAAGGTGGTAAGAGGTAAAACTATCAACATACCATCTGAATCATTGGAACCAAGCATGACTAAAATTAGGTATTAGAATTTCCGACTGATTACTTATTATGTCAATAAACAATATTATAGAATATTGTTATTCCTAAGGAACTGTATTTCGTAATTGTGGCTTTTGTCCGCCTAATACTCAAAGTATTTCAATAATATTATAAATGCCATGTTCAAATAATTTGTGGGCTATGATTCAGGAAACCAAATACTATGTAATTTTACGTAAAATTTGGAATATGTATACAATTGACAAAGAAAAACTTGTTATACATTTTATCATTTATGAATATATTTTCAAGAATTACCAACCTCTAAAGTTAATTCACTCTATTTGGATTGTTGGATACCTAATAATTGATTTATCAATCTACATATCACAACCAGAAAAATTCATGGTTAGAATCGGTTCAGCTTCTAACTCAGTGTTCGGATCAAAACATTTCATCACCTTGCATAAACTCTCAACTACAAGTATGGTCCATTGTCCACAATTACGAAGATTCGATCTATAATGCAATTGCTAGAAATACAAAGTATGTATTGGTTTGGTGGCTTGGACTAGTACCTGCACCACCGCCGTGATCTGCACCTCGACAATGGCAGTAGAATTATGTTAACTGTCAGGCACATTTATGTATTTGGAGTATCGAGTTTGTAACTCTCTTATGCAATTCTCAAAATCAACTTTTGCAATCTTTGTGCAATTCAGTCAAATATATGCGATTCTTTCAATGTACCCTTATTAACTCAAGACTTGATGCAATTAACTGCACCTTCATTAAGCCGTTTAATATCCTCCCCATTGGCGATCTTCTTTTCACTGGACCCATTGACTGGGGCAGCTCCTTTACGGTTATGCTGCATATGAGACTGCACCAAATGTCCAGCTGCCAAAGCCGAACAAAGGGATAACTCTGCTGCCAACACTGCTGAAGCCACAATCTTGGCCAACTGGCGGGCATTGTCTCCCGGGTTGGTAGCGTGAGGGCCTCTAACACCCAACAAGTCCAACATTGCTGCTTGCGGCTCCAAAATAGTTCCTCCACCAATGGTTCCAACTTCAATCGATGGCATCGATACCGAAATCGTCAAATCGCCGGTGTCTTTATTTTTTTCCATCAAGGTGATACAGTTGGAAGACTCGACATTCTGGGCGGGATCCTGACCACATGCCAAGAAAACAGCAGTTACTAGGTTGGCGGCATGTGCATTGAATCCCCCAACAGATCCTGCCATGGCAGATCCTACCAAATTCTTGCTAATATTCAATTCTACCAATGCATCCACGTCCGATTTCAACACTTTTTTGACCACATCAGCTGGGATGTTGGCAGCTGCAACAATAGACTTACCTCTGCCCTCGATCCAGTTGATGGCAGCTGGCTTCTTATCGGTACAGTAATTCCCAGATACTGATACAACTTCCATATCTTCCCATCCACATTCCTCCACCATGTGTTTCAATGAGAATTCCACCCCTTTGGAGATCATATTCATTCCCATGGCATCACCCGTGGTTGTTCTGAATCTGATGAAAAGCAAGGTGCCAGCCAAACATGTTTGAATATGTTGCAAACGAGCAAACCTCGAAGTTGAATTGAAAGCCTTTTTAATTGTCCTCTGTCCTTCTTCAGAATCTATCCACAACTTGGCAGCCCCTGCACGCAGAAGAGACGAAAAACGCACACATGGTCCTCTTGTCATTCCATCACGAGTCAATACCGTTTCAACCCCACCACCAGCATTTATGGCTTTACAACCACGCATGGTAGAAGCCACAAGACACCCTTCGGTGGTGGCCATTGGAATATGGTATGGTTTCCCATCAATCACTAATGGTCCAGCCACACCAACTGGCAAGGGCATGAAGCCAATGACATTCTCACAACAAGCACCAAATACTCTATCGTAATCATAGTTTTGATAAGGAAGTCTTCCGGTGTCCAACACTGGGGCGTTGGCAAGTTTGGCAATTGCCTTTCGACGAACCAAAACGGCCCTGGTGTTGTTTGCAAGCTGCTTCTCTAAAGCATATAAGGGTAATTTTCCTGCCACCACCAATGACGAAACTTCGTCATCAGTTAAAGACTTGACCTTACCTTCTTTCAAGATTTTCGTGCATTCCTCCAATGGCAATTGTTTAGATGGTGCCTTGATCTCAAATTCGGCGCTTGACGAGTCGTCCTCCTGTTTTTCTGACACCTTAACAGTTTGAGTAAAGGCCACATTTTTCTGCTTTTCTGCCTTTGGACGAGCAATTTCCTGTTCTATTAATTTGCGATTGGCAGACACTTGATAACGAGAGGCATTCAAGAAGTACATGTTGGTAAATATGGAAATGGCAAAACCAAAGAATAAGCACTTGGAGATCAAATTATCTCTAATGGCAGTACTAAATTTTTCCAAAAGTAACAAGACAAAATCTTCAATTTGGACCAAATTTCCCAATGGCATGTATAACCTTGCTGGCAAGATGGTGACGATAGAACCATTTGCCCCGATGCTAATGTAGCTGGCGGTATTTTCATTCAATGAAGGTAAAACGGGCAAAAATCTCAACTTGTCAGCGGTGGAAGAGTATAACCAAGAGCTTCCAAACCACAAGGCGTGAACCCCAAAAAATGCAAGACACATGAGCACTTTGAAAGACAAAACCGATGTGTCCTGAGAAGTGAAATAATTTGGATCGTTGGGGTGTTCGATTTCCGAAGATTGGGCAGCCACTTTTTGGGCAACCAACGATGACACCCCGTCTTCTTCCAAAGCCTGTTTCAATGCTTCGGTGCGGCGAGCGCGGTTGATTTCCACCTTTAATCCCAAAATGGCGGAGTAAAAGGTGTAAACCAACAACAAGTCATAGGATAAAATCAAGGCACTAAGGATGCAAAAGTTGCGAAGGCCATTCAAGTGATTAGCATACACGGCACAGGAAAGAAGGGCGCCAATCACAACAAAGTGATCTCTCAACATACTCAAGGTATGGGAAGAAATAGCGTGGGCCACGATATGGGGCACATCTTCGGTGGAGGTGGAGGATTGCAGCACGGTTGCTGCCAAGGACACCTTGTGTTTGAAGCCAATGATGGCGACAAGGAAGGGGATTCCTTCAGAAAGACTCAACAATGGAACCCTGGAATCCAAGATTCTGGTAGTGGTCACCAATGCAAAAAGAAAGGCAAATGTTGACGACGTCAACGTTGAGAAGGCGAGCCAAAACTTGGAGCCAATCTGGCGCATATCGACAAACACCTTGAATATGGTCCAGATCATGGCGGCGTACGCCACGGTGACAAGGATGATATCGAAGCTCTCAGCATTTTCCAATTGTTGCTTGATGGTGACAATGCCGTTTCTGATGTAGTCGTAGTACTTGGCGATTCTGTTGTTATTTCGGGCCTTCCATACAATGTCGTCGTCGTCGTGGATTCTGTCCAACGACGCCAATGCGGGCAGCAAGCTTGGGGTGTCGACAATCAAGAGCAATTCGTTGCCATAACTGCCCGGGAAGGTATTGTCAATGTGGGGGAGCGGGTTATTGTGGATTCTTCTAAACCTCAATGGCACAACCGACACCTGGTCTGCGCCTGGGTAGGCACTGATGTCGTCGATCTGGACCCACTGGTCGTAGGCGGCGGAGTTTGCCCCGGGGGGATGGTAATAACTTATTCCCTGGTCAAGGTTGTGGAAATTCTCCGGGATGTACTCATCCACCACCGCGAGATAGGCTATGGACGCGAGCAAGGAAGGGATGACGAGGAACTGGATGGGCCTGTGAGCCGCGATTCGGGCTATGGCACTAGTGGCCTCGGTGACTAGACTTAGCATTGACCAATGAGGGCACGACTGGAGCAGTTAGTAAGCGACTCGAACCAGGCCACAAACAATCACGGCACGTACTGAGGAGAACGGGGGGATAATAATATATACAGACGATGGTAATTGATAACGGCGGATTCCACGATCATGTGACTCGACCACTACCTTAGAATTGCCGGGCGTACAAGAGAATCAACGAATGGACGAACAAACGTGGTGGTACTACGAGATGGAGGAAGAAAATGGTGGTAATTTTTCGCCCTACACCGCGAAAGTTATACGACCAGACGTGAATGGTCGTACGGGCGCAAGCCGTCGCGACAAAAATTTAGTGAGAGTCCCCGCCGCAGGCCAGATGTGGACCCATTTGTGGCGACAAAGTTTGGCGGAAAATGTCGCTGGCGGGCCGGGCGCACCCGCTTGTAAGAGGATTTCGCCCCGGGGATGGGATTGGCACTGGGCTTGGTGGTGGACGCGGACGTGGACGGGGACTGACCCAGCTCCGCACCCACGTCCAGCACCAGCCCTGTGCTCCTCCTGGCTTTGTTTTTCGCAGCAGCTTTGTTGTGTGCTACCATTGTTCCACGGCAAATGCTCCGCACCGGGGCCCATCAAGCCATTTTTCTCCCCACTACGTCGCCCCGGTGTGGTCCTGGATTTTTCCTCGAGCCCACCCCGTGCCCTCGCCAGCCTCCACCACCACCCGCACTATTTTTTCTCCCTACACCGTCTAGAACGATTCCACTCGTAGTTTTCTCTATACAATTACAGTACTTATTTTAACGAAACCAATTTGATGTCAAAGGTCAACTCTGAGTTTGCGGGGATGCCGGGCAACGACTGCGAGCCGTAACCCATCTTGGCAGGAATAACCACCCTTCTTTCCCCGCCGACAGCCATGCCGGCAACTCCCAAGTCGAAGCCCTTGATACACTCGCCTTTGCCCAAGCCAAAGGTGAAGGGCTTTCCCGAGGTGTTTTTGTCAAACACCTTTCCGTTCTTCAACTTACCAATGTATCTGATACCAACCTTGTTGCCGGACTTGGCAGCAGGGCCCGAGCCCACTTTTCTGTCCTCAGTAACGACACCGCCCAACAAGGTTTTGGTGGGGTACTTTTTGCCGGCTGGGGATGGAGCGTCGGCCGATTCCTTGGCCTCCTTCTTTGCCTTTTCCTTCTTTTCCTTCTTGGACTCCTTCTTGTCCACCAAGGTGGATCCGGTTGGGCCTTGTTCCAACTCCTTGGAGAACTGCACCTTCTTGTCGTCCTTCTTGGCCTTCTTGGCCTTCTTGGACTCGGGTTCCTCGGCGGGTCTCTTTTTGGCCTTCTCCTCCTCCTTTTCCACCAACTCTTCGATCTTGCCCTCGACGTCAGACTCTTCTTCCAAGTCGTCCAAGTCGTAGCCTTCGACCAACTCGTCTTCGTCGGGGGTCAAGTTGTATTCGTCGTCGTAGTCGTCGTAGTCCTCGTCGTCGGAGTCGTCGTCGGCGGGGTGCTCGATGTAGTTCCCGGTCAAGTGGATGGGGTACGATCCGGTGACCACAAAGTACACCTCTTCGTCAGGGCCGATGGTGACGTCGAGGGTCTGCTGGTAGGCGATCTTGGGCGACAATGTGCACACCACGAACTCGGCGACGTCTTCTTCGTCCTCGTCCTCGTCCTCGTCGTCGCCTTCCAAATCAATGTCCTTCTCGTCGTCGTCTTCCTCCTCATCCTCGTCCTCATCGTCGTCGTCTTCGTCCTTGTCGGCCTTTTCTTCGTCGTCCAACTCGTCCTCATCGTCCTCGTCGTCGTCCTCGTCGTCGTCCTCGTCTATGAAGGGGTTGGTTCTCTTCAACATTCTCAACGTCGAGGGCTCGTCCTTGTCGTCCTCGGCCTCGGGGTCCACCGCAGCGAGCGTCAACCTGATGGTGACGGGAAACTCGTCCTCAATGGCAGGAACAGGGTTGAATGGCTTCAACGCCAAGTTGTAAGTAGAAATAGGAAGCAAGCTGGCCATGGTTACTCACGAGTCAAGGTGGTTGGGAAAGAAACGGGTGGTTTGGGGTGAAAAAAATCCTGCGATGAGCCCCCAATTTGTGCGTGGGTCTTCACGTGTAGGGGGAGCACCACATTTGGCCCCAAAACTACAACCGTCGCCGTTTCTTACGTGGGAATGTATTAAATATACAAAGGGATTACACCGCAAAACTTCTGACTGGTAACTATAGAAAGAAAAACCACCCGTCTCCAAATGATATGTGTATAATTATGAGTGGGAGACAGCGACTCATCACCATTCCGGTTACAGTTAGAACTTCAACAAGTGAGGTCTGTCCCCGTTCTTCAACGAGAAAGAAGCAGCCAAGTATTGCTTCAACAAGGGGGTCTTTTTGATTTCAGCCAACAAGCCAGCGTCAACCGACTTTTGGTCGGCAACTCTCTCGGCCTTGATTTCCTTCTTGGGTTGTTGTTCATTGAAAAAGTCGGCTTCAGACTTCTTGGATCTTGGCACCTTTTCTCTGGCAAAGTATTCGACGTTGAATTTGGACACATCGACACCTTCCACATTGACCTTGGTGGAGGTAGCAATGACATATCTGGCATTGACTCTTCTTAATGGAACACCATTGACCTTGAAAGGACCGGAAACCAACAAGGTGTTGTCTTCCAAGTTCTTCAAGTATACAACTCTCTTGCCTCTGAATCTACCGGCCAACAAGATCAACACGGTACCGGGAACCAAAGAAGCACGCAACTTCTGAGGACGTGCAGTCTTTCTGGACTGTCTGGCGACTGGAGCGTCTTCTGATTGGTAGAACTTTGGAGCCTGCTAAATGTTAGTATATTGTTTTGTCGTGGCGTACAAGACGGGGCGAACGGGCTTCTTGGTTTCGTGAATCTCTGTCCAAACTGCAATGGTGCACCAGGAAATTGTCTCTGATTCCCACTAAAACATGGCTGCTGTGCGTTCCTCGCCACAGGCGATCGTTTTTCTCTTGATATCACGGACTTACTCCCCGTTCTCAACTTTGGTATCTCTGATTGTGGAAACACTGGTGTGGGCCGCTTTGGCCCATCCCGACACCGTTTGGCACTTTGGATCGCTCTGTTCTTGTCCTTGTTCACACCTCGTCTGTTCCCCTCGTTATTATAGCTTGATTTGCACATACAGTTGGGCTCATTTTGTTTCTAGTTTGTTGATTGAAAAGACTGGAAGACGGTAGAACAAATTTTTTCAACTTTTTTGGTAGTAATTTTTTTCGCTCGCTTCCAGTCACTTGGTAGTGGGCTCTCACTATGGGAATTTGTTAGTGGTGATTGCGCGGCCATTTTTGTGTGGGCTGGCGCACCAAACCCTATGCAGTAGAATTAACAGGAACAAATATCACGTGCGTGAGCGAAAAACAGTCACGGTGCACGTGCGCAGTGGTCGAGGCAATAGTGCGCGGACGGACAGAGCCTGCTTCGAACTGCAGGACCAGTGGTTGTTGTGAACGCTGGCGGCCATACACTGTCGGTGGAAATCGGGTGGCTTCTGACAACAACATCTGTATCGGCAGGTATCTTTGCAAGTATTTGCACAATGATTGGATAACCAGGATGCCTTCTTGAAGCTATCGTCCATGTAACTCACGTGACTTCTGCAGTGGGAACACTTGTAGGCTAAGCAGCGACACTTCTTCAACAAACTTCTCGTAGAGTTTCACAATACTGTCGAGGTATGAACTACTTGGTATCACGGAAACGCAGTTCTCGGGCCGTGGCACTCAGCGCTGTGATCTTGTTACAGCCCCTTGCTACTCCCTACTAGTTACTGACTGCTTTCCTAATCGGGAAATTGCAACCACTTGCCTAGTTTGTCTACATTTCGCAACTCTATCTTTAAACTTTCAATTCAACATATAAAATACAGCTCAAGCGAGTCTCTAGTTCTGTGTAAAGTATTTGATATTAACCGTCAACTCGCCCTGTGCCACTGGTAAAGTGACATTCTCAGAAGTATTTACATACTCTGACAAAATAATCGATGCTTGTCCAAGGGAAACACTCTTTCCAAAGGTATGATGCTCCTTGATGTCAAATATAATTTCTCCCGAGGGCGAACTCTTGAATGGAGAACTCTCATTCCATATGTACTGCGAGGATTCCTTGTCAAACTTGGTCGACCTGGTCTTGTACAACTCCTTATTCTTGCTACTCGTTTTCAAGGTTGCTTTCACCTCTAATGATTCTCCCGCGGGAAATCCACTAGCAGAAATAATGCTGATTCTACCAGGAACGGCATTGGGGCCCTGAGTGCTAGGTGCAAAACTAGATGTATCAGTGGCGTCGCTGGCATTTCTCTGATGTCCACCAAAACTTGGTCTTTGTGGTGGTGGCAAAGCTTCATTGTGAATGTTGGGAACAGCATTGATGTCTTTTTGCTCATGCACAGGTTTGATGTTTGCTTGTGGGCCGTTGCGTGGTGGCTGTCCACCCGATCTCAAGCTTTGAACTTCATTGGCATACGTGTTCCTTTGATCGCGTCCCGATCTAGTGCTTTTGGCGGGACTAGACTGGAGAGACTGTTGTGTAGATACATTCTCTTCAGAATCCACAGTTGTGTTGGCTTGTGAGCTAGCATCGTCGTCACTGACTTTTTCTTTCTTATTCTTGCTTGATCTACCAAATCCTTTAATGAAACTCGAACCCTTGGAAAGTCCATCGCTGGCAACTCCAACCCCACCACCAATAACATTACCGGCATTATCGGCTGCACCACCAACTACCTTCATTGGAGCTTCTGAAACCTTAGAAAGATCTACTGGCAAGAAGGAGCCCGAAGTTAAAGGTGGTCTAATATATTCTGGATAAAAGGTAATCTTCAAGTTAACATCTCCTTGAGAGTCTAATTTTGCCGTGAACGGAGTAGTAGATAACGGAGGAATGGTGGAAATATCCAAATTGGCAGTACCAATCAATTCATCATCATGGGTGTAATCCCAGTCATAAACCTCCACCAACAACACTTGTCTTGATCTCGATAACATGGGGAACTCGGTTGCTTCATTCCACAAGGGGCTTAAGGTCTTTCTCTTTTTGTCTGTCTTGAAGATTTCAATTCCGTCTAATTTGATCACACACAAGGGGTCGGATTTACCATTGGTATCAACAGATTTCAAGTTTTCTGCACCAATAATTTCCATTTTAACTTTCCCAACATCGAGAATAGTATCCAATGGGGCTAATTTTGCCAACGAAGGTATGAATTCCAATTGCACCAAGATGTCACTACGGTCACCAATATTGAGCTTGATTGGTTTGGCAAACGACTGTTTATAAATGTCAATGGTGTTGAAAGTTTTTTCACTTACAACTTCCTTTTCGCTAACAACCTCGGCTTTCTTGGTCACTCTGAAGATTAATTTAGAGTTGGGTAAATCTCTAACAAATGTTTCTCCAATAGTGGTAACATTCAATGATCTACCTTCACTCTTGGGAGTAACACCTGAAGGATATGCATGTTCGTCAAACAAAGTCTGTACATACACATCAGATTTTTCAAAGGTACCTTTCAATATGTGGACAACAACATTACCAGCACGATATCTGATAGCTTCCTCCAACGTTAATTGCTTCTTTTCTGGTTCTGGGACATTATCTTCTGCTCTTTCAATCCACTCGAATTCGTCGGGATTCTTTTTAAAGATTTCTTCTTCTTTTTCCAAACGCTTCTTTTCCTTTATTTCCTTCTCATCAAGGTCTTTCAAGTACTGTTGCTTGTGATGCAATTGAGACATTGAATAAACTGGCAAGGCGGGGTAAAACGAAACTGAATAATAAATTGTCCCAATTGGTTCGGTGTTGAAAAGAACTGGCTGTTCAATAATTTCATTTGATCCGTCATAACCCAACCAATAACCATTCTTGTTCTTCTTCAAGAAATCAACAATGTTAATAGCAGCTGTTCCCAACGATCTATCCTTTCCTTCGGGTTCAGCATCCATTATTTCAAGTAAGTAGTGCTGGTGCTCGTTGGCCACTGGCAATAAGTACACAGAATTCCATTCTGGGTCGACAGTCTCGGGAAAGGTTACTGTTTTGGCTCTCAATTTCCCATTCAAAAGAATCCTTACGTATGGATCCACTAAACCCACTGATTCTAAGTTCTTGAGACCCTTTGCTCCTCTCAAGTGCAATCTCAAACCACCAATTGATGGATTCGTATACGATTGGACCCCAGAGTTTTCATCCATGGCTAATGGTTTCCAACCGGCAGTAATTCTAACCTTGGGACTAACCCCACCCTCTTTAGTAGGGTTGCAAGTATGCCATTGTTGACCTCTACCACTTTCGAAAATAACATCCTGCAAATTGACATCCAAGTTGGCGACAATATTATTTTCCATCGAATCTCTTACCAAAACTTGAATGGATGTTTCCGATTGCTGGGTAATTAACGATTCAAAGGATTGTTCCCAAGATGGTTCGTTTGTTTGCCGTAATCTACGACATGATTTCACCAACTCGTTGTTAACATAAATTTCAGCATATGGGTTTAAGATACCAATGGCTGATTCAGATATATCCAAGTCTCTAGCTTCGTGCAATGTGAGCTTCATAATACCAACTTCTGAGTCAGTGACAGTCTCCTTGGAACCATCTTCAAGCACAATCGGTTGCAATGTTGGATAATATTTGATATCCAACTCGAGTTTTCCAACTACTTTCCCACCTTCCGTGATGTTCTTGACAATACCTTGTTGATTATCATTTTGCAATAATTCGCCCAAGGGAAATTCACAGTTACCAATCAACTGATCATCCATCTTGTCTTTCAAGAGATTGAAGACATTAAAGTTCAAGAAATTGCCTTCCAATTGGTTAACCAAAATTAATTTTGTTTCCAAAAATACCGGATCATTGACCAACTTCTTTGTCTTTGTCCTTTCTTCAATGGCGCCATTGTTGGAAACCTTTATTTGGACATAGGGGTTAATACTGTTTGGCTTGGTTGGATTACCTGTTTTCAACTTGGTAGCACGTTTGACGTTTACAGAAACTAGTCCAATGGAGTCGTTGGACTGTTGAGCCAAGATTTCTTCGACATCTACGTCAAACCAATTTGGAGCGTAAAACATTGGTCTCAAAACCGAGTGGATAATTCCATTGACAAAAGACGACAACCCTGGGATAAATGACATAATGTCAATACCAAAGGTGTCACCACCCACTGGTTTAAGAGCGTAATCGATAGTGGGAGCTTCCAAAAATTGTACCGACACCATTTTAACGTGAGGAAAGTTTTGCGACAATCTCAATTTGACCTTCATTCTGCCGATGAACGACATGTCTTCCACCAAAATAGGCATTGACTTTGAGATGAATGCTTTCCCAATGGTGACGCCAAGGGCAACCTTGGGATCAATCTTCTTTTTGATTTCATTTTTGGTCATGTCGTCGGTATCATTGGGAGCAAACGAGAATGCCCAGTCCATTTCAATGATGTTCTTGCTCTTTCTGGTGTACGATTTGATGGAGTCGACACGAGGAGCCTTTGAACCTAAAGTGAACTCATCCAACGACAAGGCTTCGATACCAAACCCAGGAGCTTGGTCCTTCAAGATTGCATTGGCCTGAAACATGACTGTTTCTGAAAGAGCAGGCATGTAGATGACCCAAAACTTGCCCAAAAACGAGTTCATCCATTCCATGGTTTCCAATTCACTGCTCAAGCGGTTGTTAGCGGTGGCTCTAGTCATGTCGTCTCTTATGTTGCGGTTAAAACGGCGGAACTCGGAGCGGTATACGGAATTGGTGAACAACAATACCAACCCAAGCGATAAGATGCCTCCGCCCAAGCGTGCCACAAGCCACGAAAATAAACAGGTTCCGATGATCAAGGCCGTGTTCCAGTACCAATCACCGTAAAAGTGGTCGATGATGTACGACTCTACTGCCTTGGTGTTCTGCAACAGCTTCTTTTTATTGGACTGGGTTTCAAGGTTCCAGGCCCCGACATTGTGCCAGGAGAACGTAGACGAGTCTCTGATTCTCACCTTGTGAGGCGCGGGGGGTAACTCCCCCTTGTCGAGCCCGTCCACGGGGGCCTTTTGCACCTTCAAGTCCTGGTTGGCCTTGCGATTGGCCTCTTGGACCTCCTCCACATTTGCTTGCTTGCTTTGCGGGATGTGGCCCTGGTTCTGGGGCAGCGTTTGCTACAACGAGTTAGTATGGACGTACGGCTAAATGCGACGCCAGTCCGGTCCATGACGGCCTCCACGTCGGCCAATGGTGGTTCCAACAACCGCCATCGACGTACCCTCCGATCGCGTATGCCGCAAACGGCAATGGGCAGTCAATTGAGGGGCAATTGGTAGGCGTTGGAGGTGGGGCGGGGTTCTTTGAGTCCTAGCGAGGACGGCGAGCCCCAAGAGGGGAATAACATACTGTACCCATGGCAATGAGTGGTTGGGGATAGCGGGACTCCAATTGATTGGCTGCACGGAGTTTGCAGATGGTTTGCCGGGTGATTGAGCGTAAAAGCAACGGACAAGGGTGTTTGGAATTGGTGAGTTATGGTCAAAGAGGATTGACACGTAGGGAAGTTGCAGGTTGGAGCGTATGTTTTGCAGGTTAACCTAAAATTCTCACCTACGCCCTGTTTTGCCGTGCCAATCTGCAGTTTGTGGCACAACCTGCAGAACCCCTGACTGAAATAGGCAACAATGGTAGCGACCGCCGTTATCGGGGGAAATGCGAAAATGCGTGCAAGATCTCAACTGTTGACGCAGGTGGGTAATGTGAGGGCTGTTGTGGCTGGGGCTTGGCAAATATGGTTTGGAGTAGTTGGGATACAAGCCCTTGTGACTGGGGTGACTCACCACTGTCGTTGCTTGTGGGTTTTCTCGTTGTTTTTATGGGGTGGTTGTTGCAGAAGGAAATTCGCTTGGAGAGGTGCATGTTGCGAGTATTTGTGCGAAATTGCTGCAAAAAGCGTATTAGGATTCTTCGAGGCAGAGTTTAAAAGTAACGACTTTGGATTCGAGCCCATAGATTGTGCATACGAGGATGACGCATAGAGTATCGTGAGTATTGTATTGTCTAAATTGCTGCCAATATTTAATGGTTAGTACTTACGTAGTTCTTTAGAATACTGCCCCGTTGACCGTCATTGCTGCTGCTTTGTTTGTACCAGCCAATAGAATCAGATTAATGTAACTTTGAAACACGAGAAAGAGATTTGAGCCACTTACTATTATGCAGATAACATGCTCATTGAATAAACGGTAATACCTGTCCTTGCAGATCATGGTTGCTACATTTATACGTAATAGTGCTGCACTGAAAACAGGGAAAACTTGGCCTAATCACGTGTAAATTTCAACGTGATCTCACCGACACTATGGATGCTTAGTACCATGGTACTGGCCGGTGGTTCAAATGCTATTTGGGCCTTATCACGGTTATCAGTAGGATTATCAACAGATTATCAACAGTATTATCGATCAGGATCATCAAACAGATCTACCATCTACTTTTCTCTTGTACTTTTCTCGCACATGTATGAAGATACATACCAACCTCTAGACTCATCAAAGTTGTTTACTAGCTAACTTCTGTCGCTAACAGGCACACCCCTTCTAGACTTTGTATCAACCATGTTCACTTCACCTCTAGTAGAAAGATGCAACATCTTTGCATCAGACCCTACACCGTTTTATATTACGTTGTGTATTTATTGTTGTTCATGCTATTTTATAATAGAATAATTGTACAATCGAGGAGTCTATATCCATATGCACAAGAATGTTCACCACCTCCTTCAAATAAATCCATCCCCAATTAAACAGATTCTAAAACAACATCCTTGAACCCAGAAGAAACTTTCTTACCCTTTTCTTCGGTGGATCCTTCCCCGTGCAAGGCCAATAACGAACCCAAGTCGAACTTTGGTTGTTTCAACAACTTGACTTTTCTGATGTGGACATTTTGTAATGGGAAAATGGTTTGGGTGGACTTTTCAATCTCACGGCCAATCACTTCAGGAATCAACTTGGAGGTCAATTGGGCCAAGGTGACGTTGGAAACTTCTCTTTGCATAATCTCGATCATCTTCTTTCTAACTTCTCTCAACTTGGAAGATTGAGCGTAGGTGGTCTTTTTGATTTGGTTGGATTGTCTCTTGGTAAAGGCAATGGCAAAAACTCTCAAGACATAGTCGTCAGAGGTCTTGACAGTGACGTTGGCTTCCACCAAAGATTGCCACTTTCTCACCAACGATCTCAACTTGTCAGAGGTGAAGTCCAACCCGTGGAAGTTGGTCAACAAGTTCTTTCCTTGCACTTCGTCAACTCTCAACTTGATCTTTCTGTAAGAGTGGTCCTCGGATCCTTGCAAATCAGCCAAGCTAACTTCAAAGACTCTGCCCTTCAAACCGTCAGCAGCGTTCTTCAAACCGGTGGATCTGTTGATCAAGGTCTTACCAACATTTCTGTTTTCAAATGTGGTTGGGGCTTTGATGTCAAACCAATCCTTTCTGGTGAAAGGGTCGACTACCTTCTTCTTCAATCCCTTCTTACCCTTGGACAATCTCTTGTTCTTACCAACAGCCATGTTTCCTGTGTCTTTGGTACCTTCACTAGTATGAAAATCGTAAAAGAGGTTTTTCAAATGTGAAAAAATTCTCACGAAATTTGCCAATCCAAATTGGTATGGGTGAGCCTGCTGTGACACAAAGGAACCATGATATTGGGGATGTTTCCATGAAATTTCACGGTGCCGGGTCGTGCCTGACAGGAAAACAAAACCGTGGGTTATGTGCAGGGAGCACGGGAAGCAACTTTCACGTGCGAGAAACACAAACCAGGGCGCAGCCCTAGCGCCGCACAGACGGTGGCTCGATGTCCCGTTGCGGTTGTGGGACAAAATCAACAAGTAAACAAAACCTCACATTACACGTACAACCACAAGCACTCAAGACAGACGGCCAATAGCAGAATCCATTACGTCATTGCCAATTGCAACCCATACCGCCACCACCTGACAACCACAATGGATGAGCCCCATGACCAAAATAATCAGTATGTAAACTCGATGCCCTCGTGCCCATGTGTTGCACACAGAACCATACTAACCCCCAAAGAGTAGCACTAAAAATAGGACTCATTGGCGACTCCCAGATAGGAAAGACGTCGTTGATGGTCAAATACGTGGAGGGGTCGTTTGACGAAGACTACATCCAGACGTTGGGAGTCAACTTTATGGACAAAAAGATCCAGATCCGCAACACCACCATCACATTTTCCATCTGGGACTTGGGGGGCCAGAAGGAGTTCATCAACATGTTGCCGTTGGTGTCCAACGATGCCGTGGCCATTCTTTTCATGTTTGACTTGACGCGAAAGTCGACCCTCAACTCCATCAAGGAGTGGTATCGCCAGGTGCGAGGTTTCAACAAGACCGCCATTCCTTTTCTCATTGGCACCAAATACGACCAATTCATCGACCTCTCGTTCCAGGAGCAGTTGGAGATCACTCAGCAGGCCAAGAAGTTTGGCACTGCCATGCGTGCCCCCGTGATTTTCTGCTCCACCAGCCATTCCATCAATGTGCAGAAGATATTCAAAATTATCTTGTCCAAGGCGTTTGACTTGAAGTTGAATCTTGATGAGATAGAGAACGTAGGCGAGCCGATACTAATATTTAAATAACGCCATGCAACCACCAACTAAACTGGAACTAATCCAGTTGAGCCAAATACCAAATCTAGACACAATATCCACGATAGTGGGAGAACCTTCATTCTGCACTCCCCACCCACGCCGAGGCCCGTTCCGTGCAGGCCACACCTTTGCATACTCCTTGTCCCCAACAGCTAGCTGTACCATGTTAATCCGTAGAAAGTATATACGTTAATGGTAATGATGTCCCATGAATGTGCACGCCCGATATGGTATGTGTTGCAGCCGTGTCGCAAACCGTAAGTCGCGTTTTCAACACTTTCGACGTTTTGTTTGCGACACTCCGACCCCATCTCCATCTCCAACCACTACCACCTCCAATGGCCAAGAGACAGAAAGATTTGCATGGCTGGTCATATATCCTCCAATCCGGAGACCCTTCCGAGCCAAAAGACCCCCTGACTCCCAGAAGAAGCTCGCGGAGATCCAAGACTAGCCACGACCAGATCATCCTCCAGCGTGATAGTGACGAATTACTGATCAGAAAGGGAGACACCGTGCTCGTTGCCGACGGCAACACGGATGTGGAGGTAGCCTTGATCAAGGACATTCGGTTTGGCAACGACAACTTTTTGGACATTGTGGTGATTTGGTTCCAGACCGCCTCGACTGTGGACAAACTTCCCCACAACGTCGTTGTGGATCAAAATGAGGTGTTTTTGACCCCGTTTGCCCAGGAGATCCAATTGACCTCCATTGTGAGCAAGGTAAATGTGCTCTCGCAACAGGAGTTCCAGGATATTGTCATTGACGACTCGAATTCCGACTCCACCTTCATGGTGAGACGATGCTACAGCGACGGCACTTTGATGGAGGAGTTTGATTTCCGGGACTTGATGAGCCAATTCGCCAAAGACACCAACGAATTCATGGAATTCGTCAGAGCAAGCTCGGCAACTTCCACCAAGGTGTCCACACCTCGCAAGAAACCATTTCAGGTCCAAAAATTCCTGGTGTCGAAATCCAAAAACAAAACCGTATACGCCAGCGATGGTGCTGAAAGTGAAGAGCCCGAAGAGCCAAGTGAGGATGAAGTGGAATTCTCCAGTGACGACAGCAACTCTGAGGAAATGTCCTCGGATGAAGAATCGTTTGAAGACAAAACACCAATGCCAAAAAAGACAAACAAGAGAACTAGAACACCCACCGGCAAATCCAATTCTAAAGAAGCAAATGTAGCTAGGAACAAGAATATCGAAGAAATATATTCAATCATTTCCCCGGCCAAGAAGAGAATCAAGTTGAGAGCAGCTGGGACATCACGAATGTTGCCTTCATTTGCACCAGCTACACCAATAGAAAACCAGATATTGGACCCCACCTCCCAGGCATTTAAGGAAATAAAAGCCAAAATGCATACCTCGCAAAAGTTGAACTCGTTACCGGGGAGAGAAGATGAGTATGCCTTGGTGTATATGAATTTGGAGTCCGCTATCAACGAAGAAACAGGATGCTGTATATACATTAGTGGAGTGCCCGGCATGGGGAAAACAGCCACTGTCCGTGATGTCATTGCTGAAATGCAAGCGTCTGCCTCTCGTGGGGAAATGAAGGACTTTAGTTATCTTGAAATCAATGGTTTAAAATTAATCACCCCCAATATAGCTTACGAAGTGCTCTGGGAAGCAGTAAGTGGTGACAAAGTCAGTTCTCATAATTCGGCGTTATTATTGGAAGAATACTTTGGCAGAGAAGACAGCAATAGGAAACCATTAGTGGTGTTGATGGACGAATTGGACCAAGTGGCCACCAGGAAGCAGAATGTCATGTACAACTTTTTCAATTGGCCAACTTACAAAAACTCGAAATTGATAGTCATTGCCGTGGCAAATACTATGGATTTGCCAGAGAGAATACTTTCAAACAAGATATCTTCGCGGTTGGGGCTCAGAAGAATCCAGTTTCGAGGTTACACGTTTGATCAACTTGGAGAAATTATCAAAAATCGATTGGACATGATTACAAAGGAACACAAGAGGAAAGTGATTCTCAGTACCGATGCCATCAATTTTGCTTCCAGAAAAGTGGCTAGTGTTAGTGGTGATGCTCGAAGAGCTCTCCTGATTTGCAGAAGGGCGGTGGAAATTGCCGAACGACTGCTTTCCGACGACCTTGAAAAGAATGATGAACCATATCCAGTGCTCATTTCTCATATATCAGCGGCAATTAACGAATCGGTAAATTCACCATTGGCGCAATACTTGAATTCATTGCCGTTTGCCAGCAAATTGTTGTTGGCTTCCCTCCTTATTCGCATGAGAAGGTCTGGATTGGCAGAAAATCCCCTTGGTGATATAATTGACGAGATGAAGAACTCACTACAAATGATGACATCCAAGCAGGGTACAGGGAGAATATTCTCCAATGAGGACCACTTGAGTTTGTTTGATATTTTGTATACCAATTGTATTGTTGATCCTCAGAACAAAAAAGTCAATCTTCGAATACATCAATTCCAGAATGTGCTTACAGCTTTGGAAGAGAGTGGGGTTATCGTGCAACAGGATGTTCCTGGAGAAAGACATCGACAGGTTCAGCTCAACGTGTCGCAAGAAGAAGTCACAACGGCATTAAAGAAAGATGAGTTAATAGAGAGTTTGCTACGGTAGTGCAGGATCAAACATGTCCTTCGTGGCATGCACTTTCGCACCCGGACTCGTTGATCGTGCACTGAGCGTTGTGCACTGAGCGTTGTGCACTGTTAACCAGATTTGCTCCGCACTTCGAAACTGAAAAAAAAGTTGCGATGATCATCTCGATAGCTCTGGTTACATACAATACACATAATGAGTGCAAGCATTCAGAATGGCCAGTTTGACTACTTCGAAGCTCCAGAAGGAGTTCCAAGTTTGAGATTCGAGAATGAAAAACAGCAAGCCAAGTTTGAGTTGGGTGTATGCATGGCTATCTACAAATGGGAGGAGTTGAATACTGCCGTGGAAAATTCGTGGGGAGGACCTAACTCTGCAGAGAAGAGAGACTGGATCTCTGGAATTATCATTGAATTGTTTGACGAGAAAGCCATGGATGTGCAGACAATCGAAGAAACTTTGCTATATGCCATGGTGGATGAGTTTGATACCGAGATTGATAACGAATCAGCGCTGGAGATTGCATATTTGGTGATGACAATTTACAATGAGATTCGTGAAGGCAAATTTCAAATTGTTGATGACATGTATGCCAAGTGGCAAGAAAGAGAAAGCAGAAGATCCAACAATGAGCATATTGTTCACGTGGAGGCAGATCCTAATAACCCCGATGTTTCAGAGAGTGAGGAAGATGACGATGAAGAAATAAGAGTTGATGAAGAGGTCGATCAAATGGATGTTGATGAACCCACAGGACCCGTTTTCGATGATGATGGTTTTGAATTGGTTCAAAAGAAGGGAAGAAGAGGAGGTAGAAGGTGATTGGATATGTTCCGATTGTATATTATGACTGAATAGTAGTTTCATAGACACATTAAAACGACATATGATGCCGTATTGGGTATTTTTTTACATGCTAATTGAGTTTCGGGGAGTATTGCTTCGAGATCTATTGAGAGTGTTCAATGAATGCAAGCTTGTAACTGAATTTCGTGTGTTCCGTTTGGCAAAAAACATTTCCTGTTCTTCTACGGGTGTAGACAATCCGGAAGGAGGGACAGAAGAACCACCCTTATTGGGATTATTCAAACGGAAATCACTGATCCTTCTGACCAATTGCTGGGTCATCTCATTGACACCACTTGGGGTACCTGGCACCGCCTGGTTAACCCCGCCAAGCTTATGAATGCTGGCAAAAAAACCTTCACTATTTGAATTCTCAATCATGAATAATCGAATATTAGTGTTGGCCCAATTGTTGGTGCCTGTAATTGATCGCATAACCCATTCACTAGCTTCATTTTCAGAATTGAACTTCCCCGTATCCTGTTTTAGTAAGTTTGTCCAACCTGCGGTAATCTTACTCACGGTTGCAATTGAGGTGGATATATTCTTTATAATCTTATTATTGACTCCAATGAAGGTTTTCACCAGATCAACAGTATTAAATATCTCCCCGTACAATAAAGATAGATACCATCCAAGAGATAAATGACTCCAATTGAACCGCAATTGTTCTAGCGGCGTGTCAGGTAGGAAATCATATCCTATTTGACCTTTGTGTTCTTCAATAACTTTTTTGAAATCAGCAGCTTCAATATGAGTTACAAGACTGAAACTTTCCACACTGGATCCTTCTACTCCAGACCAAATCTCATTCAAAACCAACTTCAAATAGGGGATAATAACAGTTAGAATAGTGGTCAAGGAATCATTTCCGCCCCACGTTTTATTCAAAGGACTTTCTTTCTTTAGTTTCTCTCGTGCTCGTTCAGACATTCCAGTTGGTGGCTTTGGCCGCAAGGAAGCCTCGATATTATCATTTTCTGATTGTGCCCCAAGATCATCGTTCATGTTTGTTGGAGACAGAATAATCGGTGAAGTGTTTATTATTTCTTTCGATTGGGCTCCATGATTTGTGATTGTTTGAGAGGTTATTGAAACTTGGTCGGATTGATTAGTGTCTACTCTTGACAATTGTGTATCTTGTTTTAAATAGGGGTGATGGTATTCGGACTCATCTTCAATACTACCCAATTTCAATGTATTACCCTGAAAGTAAACGCTGGTAAAACTGAAAATTGTGTTCCAAAGTTCGTCATAAATTTTTTCGTTTTTCAAAATGGAGAATAACAACATTCTTGAAGGAGCAGGATACTTGATCACAGCTGTGCATATAGCACGAATAAGCAATGCCAATAAATCAGTATGAAATGGTTTTTCCAATAAAAATGTCTTGTTGGAGAATTTTGCAACCACTTGTGTCACCAAAGAACAGGTTAAATAAGAAAGGCCCCCTCTAGGATTAGGATTATTTAATCGCTTGAGAGGATCGTTATGAACCTTCAATTCGTGAGTGGAAACCGGAGGTATCAAATTGTAAAGAATTTCCACTAGCGTATTCAATAACAAGTCTGACATTCCTTTGTTAGAAAGATATAAATTATAATTAGATTGGTTCAAGCCCAACAATTGTGTACAGATTTGACTAACAATAAAATCTCGAGTAGTTAGGGGGCTAGGAGACAACTTGAAAGTGTTTGGTAACGATTCGTAAAGTGATGAACTGATAGGGAAGAACAAATCATCGAGCAAATCCAAGTCTGAAGAAAGATAAAGCATGAAATATGAGCAAACTCTTACCAAATTCTTGTGTGGAGAACTGTTTTGATAAGCAAATACGTAGTACACGAGAATGACCATTAGTTCGGAAGTGTACTTCTTTGCGATCAACTCCTTAAACGGTTTATTACATTGAATGAGTTCCCAAATCATCATAGCCGCCTCAATAGCCCAAAGAGAAGGAACATTACCCCCTTTAACTAGGGCAAACTTTGACGATTCCATGTCCTTGGCTGCAAACATGGGAAACCTGAGAATATTGATCAAGGAAGTTGCCAAATACAACAATTCATTCTCCTTGTAAATCTTCCCCATGTAAAGTCGGGCCATATTGTGGGGTTTTGGGGTGGATATCAATTGGGAATTCACTAAAAAGGAAGTTTCTTCTGGACAGGGTAATGGATAGGCAATCATTGCCGTCAATAGTTCAAATGCATAGGTGACACATAGATGTCGCACTTCGGTAAATTCCATGTGATTGTCGTACACTAACATGTTTTCTTCGCGGGAACTTCGTGAAGATCTGCATACCAAGTTTGTCAAGGAGCATACCAAAGTCAAGAGTTCGACTCTAGGGGTGGTGGCGACAAGGAGAGTCAAGAACTTGGACCCTGTAGACACCAACTGCGATGTAGTTTGGTAGAAGGATCGTGAAATGATGGTGAGCAACAATTTCAACACTTCTGAGCGATTGCTGTCGATGATTAAATTTGGAGGGGAGAATTTTGTCGAGAGTCCCACCCCTGGTTCCCACAACGAAAGTACATGGTTTGTTTTGCTCACAGGGCCATCGATGGTGAAACCTCGCACAAAGAGCAAGGTGACCAAGCTCAGGATGAGTTGCACTGCAAGCGCATCTTTAGCTGTTGCTGGGTCCAAGACTGGCTTGATGGGATCTTTGCTCTTGCGGTTGTTGACGTACAGCACCGGGTCAAAGTCGGACCAGAACAAGTCTATCTCGATGTCGTTGGCGTAGTTGGGTAGTTCAAACACAAACGGGAGCAATTTGACGAGGAAGCGCATGCAGTTGAGAAGGGTGATGATGCGGGAAGGCGTCGAGGGCAACAGGTCCACATCGTCCGCCGCCTTGACTATTCGCAGGACGAGGAGTCTGATGAAAAGAAGAAAGTTGACCTGGTTCTGGTCTCGTATGGTGCGGATGTCGTTTGCGGTGAGGAGTTCGTAGATGTCGTCCGAGTTCTGGGGCATGGCAATGAGGGTGGACCAAAACTGGGTGTTTGCGAGGGGGATAATGCGGCCCTGGCCCAACTTGAACAAGTGGTTCTTGAAGTTGATCTTGTCCTCGGTGGTCTTCATGATGGCAGGAGGGGACGACTACGACACGCGGGCATCAATATCGACAGGGCCCAGCGGGGACTAGGTGGGGAAACGTCGAGCACACTACGGCGATGTTCTCGCTAAATGCGATTTTTCGCGGACACTTATCTCTGACGTACACCACAACGAAAATCGCTCCAGATCTCGGTGCGGCCATTTTAGGTCCAGGGACAGCCTGGAGGAATTGTCCACGCTACATTTCGTTATATTACACCATAAATAATGCCATGTGCCCACCACGGACACAACGTTGGTGATGGACGTGGAGGGCAACTGTCGTTGTTGTCGTAGTCATCGTGTGGCCGTTGGCTTTTTGGGTGGTTGCGGATCCCAAGGTGGTTGGGGGGGGCGAGCCCAGGGCCGGGGTTCTTTGATTTGTTGCCGCATCGAACCCCATGGGCCCTCACTGGAGCCTGCGGTTTTTCGCGGTGCCACCGCCAAGGTCATTGCGTTTTCGCACCGTGCCCGCGACCGAGGAAAAACCCACGTCCACGTTCATCCCCGCCGCTACCACCCCCTCGTCGTTGTCGTCGATGTCGTCCAAATCGTCGGCGTCGCCGGCGTTTCTGATCTCCGCCGTAGTCTCTGACTCTGTAGGTACAGCCAGCATCCACGCACTGGGTATTTCTAATGCTTGAACAGGACCAACATCGTCCCCGACCCCGACCCCGAACCCCACGCC